>JBBPBX010034238.1:0-28818 GCA_038048925.1 Garcialebias charrua
ACACGGTTTAAGAGAACTGAGGTGTCTCTGACTCTCGTGTGTGATGCGCTGCTCTTTGATCGCTGACACCTGGAGGAGCTGGCCCCCACACTCGAGTGGGGAGGCGGGGCTGGGGAGGTCACAGAGAGGTCTGTGCCTGCACCTGTCAGCTGGCCTGTTTGAAGTTTACAGATACTCACGTCTTGTGCAGGATCGCTGGGTAGTTTAGTACCAGACACAAAAAACTTTTGTGGAGATGTGCTCACATACCTTGAACAAGGATGTAACGAGTCTAAATGAAAAACACTGCTTTTCACAACAGATTCTTTATTTAAACCCAAAAAACCATCAGTGCACACACCTCCTGCGCCCCATCATTTTTTATAATGGTTTCTCTTAAAGTCCTGGTGGCCAGTCCATGGCTGATGACGGCCCCTGGCCCGAGGCGCCCCAGGCCTCTGGAAGGACTGAGCAGGGTGACTTCTCGGTGGAGCTGGAGGTGGCGGCGCCGAGAAGGTCGAGGTGGGTGCAAAGCGGCGCTGTTGCTGGCGGAAGCCTCTGCCCTGTTCATGCACGCGGATGGGGCCGGGCGCAGAGCGGGGTCCTGGTCTGGGCGCCGATGTGTGCTTCCTCACCTGCTCCAACGCCTCTGAAGAGGAGCGCAGCTGCTCAAAGACCGAGCGGTAGTGCTCGCCAAAGAGCCCCTCGCTCGATATTGGCCCCCCCAGCAGATCTTTCTTGAGCTCATCTGGGATGGAGGATGAAAGTCCCAGCCACAGCTTCCGCTGGAGGAGTGTCGCCCATGCAGAGATGCGGGAGACGCACATTGCCTGAACGGCGCATAAGTTGGTAATGACGTCCACCGCGTCTCCGACCGTGGCGTCAGGTGAAGTCCGTCCGATGCTGAGCGCTAAAAGCGCAATGTTGTTCGAGGCCGCGCCGATCTGGGCTGCACACTGGTGAATGCGGTCCTGAGTTTTTGCAGCAAGCAGGTCGCCAGGTGCTGGTGGAAAAATCCGTTTCCCAACGTGCTTGGACGCACGGATCCCAAATACCGCCGAGAGGCTCGGTTCGAGCGGCGGCACCGCGGGAAAGTCCTGAGCCGTGAGCCCGCGCACCCTGGTGATGGAAGCAGATGAAGCCACCGGTGCCCTCAGCCTGAGGGGGTCTTTAAAAGCACCCTGCAGGAGGGAAATCACGTCCGGAAGGTCCGGCCAGACTGGCTCTGCTGCGCCGCCATGCTTCGGTGCGAACTTTCCCGCCAGGAGCGAGGACGTCGCTGCCGTGGTGCTTTCAGGCACCGACATGCCACACACATCCGCGGCCCACCTGATGATCTCGGGGAGGACGCTGAGGAGGGAGGAGTGGCTGCCCTGCGCCCCCGGGGTCTCAGACGGGGGGGGAGGAGAGTCCACTGGTGCTGGTGAGGATGCTGTTGATGAAGGATGGGAGGGCGACGGTTCCGGACCAACTGGCACGTGGTCCGGGACGTGCGCGCCGGATGGTTCGGCTCCCATTGGAGACAGGGCCGGTCCCGCGCTTCCCTGAGGACAGGGCGGGACACGGCAGCTAGTACTCTCCTGGGGATGGAGAAAAGGCGAGGCTGGCTCCGAGCCTCCAACGGAGGGAGGACCGCCGCCACTAGCTGTCTCTGAGCCGCAGGCTATTTCGGCTAGGTCATTTAGCCAACCTGCTTCCTCCGCTGGCTGGTGCTGCTCCTGGACTCCGAGGGTGAAGAGGTCCACTCGGCGCTGCCTCTCCTCCGCCGGCAGACGGAGGCACGCAAGGCAGGAGCAATGGGGCTCCATCGCCTGCTGCGCGTGCACCGGTCCGTTACACATCTCGCACATCTTGTGCAGGTCGGAGGACAGGATGAAGCCCTTGCCGTGGCATGCTGGGCAGTATTTAAATGAAGGTGTAGACATCTTTCTTCGTCGTTGGTTTGAAGAAAAATCGGGAGCAGAACTATAGTCCACCTTGAATTTATAGTGGACATAGGTGGGGCCCACAGCAGGTGGGCGTGGACTAAAAGGTCTTCAATGTTGGCGCGAAGCGCAGGGACACACCCAATAGGCGTGGTTAAAGGGCGGAGCTACACGAAATAGAACAAGATACAATTTAGCAGTCCAGATACCTTCACTAAATCATTCACATATAAGATAAACAACTTTGCTCCGAGTATCGAGCCTTGTGGGACTCCACATGTAATGTTGCAGAAATCAGATCGTATATCGTCAACACACACAAACTGCTTTCTGTCTGTCAAATAGCTTTGTATCCATAACTAGACATAGTAGACATAACTCACAAAAGCAACAATTTTATGAACAGGTTAAGATGGGTTTTTTTAAACTGAAATTAAAGATTTGTAGTGGTCTGACATGTTAAGATGTAGTTTCAGGTGAGACGTGTGAAAGATATCTGTCATTTTAGTGATTTGGAGAAATACCTGCCTCAGGAAACTCAGTCAGCTGCGTTCAGAGTGTCCAGAGAAGCTCTGTCGAAGGAGGAAACACCTGAGCTCAGACTCGGCAGGTGAGACCACTGAGCTGTCTGCTTCTGGCTGATTTAGAACAAATGCTGATTTGTTCACGTTAATGTTCCCGGCAGGTTCAAGTCTCTTCCGGCGCACGGCGATCGCTGGGACATGTTTCTGTTTACTGGTGGACCCCTCTGGGCCGCAGAGTGGTGTCCGACCCCCGACGGTGCTCCAGCCACCCAGTACGTTGCTCTGGCCTGTCATCGAGGGATGGACGACTCGCACGTAGTGAACCAAACTTACGCAGAACCTGGACTCATTCAGCTGTGGGACTGTGGGAAACTGGAGTACGACAAAAGGTGCGTCCAAATGACATCCTGAGATCTTTTCCTGTCAGTCCATGAAAACATTCAGCTCATTCAGAAGATAGGTGCTATGACTTGGGGTTTATTCGGTTGAGTCAGGTCCTCTGGACGGGTTCCTCCTCAGACTGAAGAAGTATTTTGGATAAAAGATGAAATGTTTCAACAAAGAATTCGTCCAGAGGACATGACTCAACCTTGTTATGTTCATCTACCTGGTTTATTGAGCATGTATCAGGACATGTTTGCTATATTTAGTCTTTTTTTTTTAGCTTTAAGTCAGCCATTTGCTAAGTTTAGCTTCTTTTGTTACTTTTAACTTATATCTATCCTTTTTGCTACATGTAACCAGGTTTTGCCCAAGTTTAGCTTCTAGCTAGCCTTTTACTATTTTTACCTTTTAACCTGTCTTGCTGCTTTTATCTTTTAACCTGCCTTTTGCTACATTTAGCTTTAATCCAGCCATTTGCTAATTTTAGCTTATTTTGCTACTTTTAACTTGTAGCTATCCTTTTGCCATGTTTGACCAGTTTTTGCCTAAGTTTAGCTTCTAGCTAGCCTTGTACTACTTTTAGCTTTTAGGCAGCCTTTTGCTACATTTAGCTTTTGCTACTTTTGGCTTCTTTTGCTTCTTCTTATAGCTTTTCTTTTACAATGTTTAACCAGGTTTTGCCTATGTTTAGCTTCTAGCTAGCCTTTTGCTACATTTAGCTTCTTGCTAGCCTTTTGTTACTTTTGGCTTTTAACCAGCCTTTTACTACATTTAGCCTTTAGACAGCCTTTTGCTTACTGCTTTTGGCTTTAAACTAGTCATTTGCTAATTAGCTTATTTTGCTTCTTTTAACTTATAGCTATCCTTTTGCAACGTTTAACCAGGTTTTGCCAATGTTTAGCTTATAGCAAACCTTTTGCTACTTTTGGCTTTTAACCAGCCTGTTACTAAATTTAGCTTTTAGCCAGCCTTTTGCTACTTTGGGATGTTAGACAGCCTTTTACTGCACTTTAGGGGAGTGGTGGTGCAGAGGTTGGAGACGATGGGCCTGTGATTGGAAGGTTGCTGGTTTGACTCTCTGGACCGATATCAAAATGTGGGTGGATGAAGTGAAACACCCACACCTGCCTCCACCCTCATTTGCCCCACTTTGGACCCTTGAGCAAGGCCCTTAACCCCCACCATCTGCTCCCAAACAGGTCTCTCTTCAAAATGAGTCATCATGACTCAATGAGGCTACCTGTATAAATAAAGATTAAATAAAATAAATTAATATTTAGCTTCTAGTTACCATTTTAGACATTTTAGCTAGTCTTTTCCTACTTTTGTGTGATGTCAAAAATGTGTTCAATGCACTTGACTGAGTTTCTAGTGCAAATAATGAGCTCTACTTGTTTTGTTAAAGATCAATAATCTAAAAACAAATGTAACATCAAAAATACTTGCAGAATGAAACCGTAAACGTGTCTAGAGTTTGACATGGTTTTTTTTATTATAAGAGGTCAAATCCACATTAGAATAATCGAGACAGAACAGGCTGGTTGTCGTCTGGTTTGATAGGTAATCCTTGTTCTTTATGTACTCTTCATCTCTTCTGTTTCGTTGTCGTCCCTCCACTCCTGTCTCTGCAGACCAGACTCGCAGCCAGTCCTGGTTTATGGTTTGGCCCAGGACAAAGGCTTCATCTGGCAGCTGAAGTGGTGTCCGGCAGGAGGCTGGGAGTCTCCTAGCTGTGGCAGGAAGGTATCATATTTTTAAAGTGCTTGGTTCATGTTTGACACTGTTGCTGCCATGGTCTAGTATTAAACCATGAAAGGTTTCATTTGTCCCATTCTCTTTAGGCTCCCTTCTTGCCCAGGCTGGGTCTTCTGGCTGTAGCTGCCTCCAGTGGTGTGGTCACCATTTACAGTCTGCCTCACCCTGAAGCTCTGCTCTCCAACAAGAAGCTCCTTAACTCTGGTACGACCGTAAACCTTCTTATTCCAGACCTCTGTATATTATTGTACATATTATTATAAATGTGTTTTGTTTTGTTTCAACTCTAAAATGAGATATTTGTGGAGAAATATCTTGACTAGCTTTGAACACACCTCACTCTGGTTTTGGTTTAGCAGACTTACAGTTTTAAAATTAGAAACGGGACATTTTTGTGTTCTTGTTTGTGTTTTGAAACAAGTTTAAAGGCAAACATGAGCCCCAGCAGAGAGATGGGACGCCTTGCCATTTTGTTTTAGTGCCCATCACTGAAGAAGTATGTTTAAAGACTTCTTCTGGTCTTCGGCTTCTTCGGGTCTGGTCAAATTACTGGTTTTAAACAAAGCCTAAACAAAGAGAAAGGCTCTAGGAAGGAATTTAGAGCTGGTTGTTTTCTAAAAGGAGGATGAGCTTCCTTTTATTATCTCCTTGATGAAAGGATGAATAATATTCTATCACATAATTATTCATGTCAGTAAATTTGAGGTCAGGACTGTGAGTGTGAACAGCTACAGTAAGCCTCCTGTCACACCATTTTGTTTATTTTTTGCCCTTTTTACATTTTATAAAACAGACCTTATTTATACTTGACAACAACACGTTAGTCAAATTATTTAAACCCACATCATAGTTTTGTGTCTTTGTAGTCACATTCTTGTTGCAGCACTTTTCTCTTTTCATAATTCCTCACATATTTTTTTATTTATTTTTTGCCATCATTCCTGAGCCTTACATGCTTTAATTAAACAAGATTTAAATTAATTCTAGGAAAGACAACAGGATGAGATGGTATTTTTGCATCATATCCCTTATACTGTACACAGAAAAAGAAATGTTCCCTGTGTTCAGCAGAGGGCAGTGTTTGCTTTATAAAGCCTGAAGTCATGTTGATTTTTGCTTTTCAGCACAGCAGGATAATATATTTTATCATTAGACTGACGATTTGGTCATATTTGGACTAAACCTCACTCGGCTGCTGAATTTGATTTCACATTACAGTATTTGTTTCCTCGCTGCATTTCCTCCCACACAAAAGCTTGGAAAAGCAATGTGTTCAAGTGGTTCAACGGATTCTGCTTGGTTTGGGCCATACCTTACATTTACTGTTCAGACAACATCCGAAACTATTTTATTTTTTCAAAAATCTACAATTTTTGTTATTTATATAAAAGTAACAATTATTATCCATCCTTCCATCCATCATCTTCCTTTTCGGGTCACGGGGGTTACATGCCCATATCCAGCGGTCACTGTGCTCCAGGCAGGGGACACCCTGGACAGGTCTTCAGTCCATCACAGGGACACACAGAGACAAACAACCATTCACTCTCTCTCACACCTAGTTACAATTTAGAGTTACCAATCAGCCTAACATGCATGTTTTTGGTCTGTGGGAGGAAACAGGAGTACCCGGTGAAAACCCACACTGTCCACTGTACACCTGTAGAACGAGGTGAGGACTGAGCTTCCCAGACCAGCTCGCTTCAGTCACCTGAGGAAGTAGAGTCTCTGATGAGCTGAGGTTATCATTCTTGTGTACACCCAAGTACTTGTACTTTGTAGCTGGAGACCACTTCCACCACAGATCCTCCTATGTTCAGGGGCGGGATACGTGTGTTTGTTCCGTCCAAAGTCCACAACCATCTTCATCTTCTTCACATTGATGTGAAGGTTATTCTCCTTGTACCAGCTCTCCAGGTGTTCCACCTCCTGCCTGTAGCTGGACTCATCATTGTTTGTGATGCATCCCACCACCGCTGTATCATCTGCAAACTTTACAATATGACAGCCTGGATGGGTTGGTGCACAGTCACATGTGAGCAGAGTGAACAGGAGGGGGCTCAGCACACAGCCCTGAGGGGAGCCAGTGCTGAGGGTTATGGTGGAGGAGGAGAAGTTGTGGATCCTCACAGACTGCGGTCTGTTTGTTAAGAAGTCCAGGACCCAGCTGCAAAGGGAGGGGCTTAGTCCTAGTGTGAGTAGTTTGTCCATCAGGGTTTTGGGGATCATGGTGTTGAAGGCAGACGTGAAGTCCACAAAGAGCAGACAGACGTAGGAGTCCTTCTGCTCCAGGTGGGTGAGAGCAGTGTGGACCACAGAGGAGAAAATGGTGGTACGGTACTTCAGACACAACAAGTTTCTTCTGGTACAGAGAGCTGCAGCTGAATATCAAATAATGTGAGAGATGTAGGTCTAGCTTTCCTCAAAGGAATTATCACCCACCAGGCCAGAGTTTTAGACTAAAATAATCTCATGTTGATAAATGATGGTTTTGTAGACGCTGTGTTTAAATTGTAATAATAACATTATGCACGTGATGTTGCAAGATATCACACTCATATGCGTTGTGAATGACTCACAGCTACTACCACACCACATTTAGCTCAGTATCTGTAAACTGTCTGAATTGTTGCCATTTTTATGTTGGTTAATGTGAGTTGGCTGTAGCAAGCATGTTGAATTTGACTGACTCGAAAAGTTGACAACTTGTGGATGTAAGTGTAAATATTGCTTTATGAAAGTTACGGTACATTAACCCATTAGTGATTAAATATACAACTTTTCTGTTGAGAAATTGATTGATTACTAGCTAAAGCACATTAGAAGGCCTCATTATAAAGATTTTGATCTTATAGGAGTTAATCACAACTTTATGAACTCGATGCTAAGTATGTTATCAGTCACACAGCAAGGTTATCCATCATATCAGACATAGGCCTCATTAACTGGACCACATCCTGGGCCTGATGCAGCTGCAGTTCTCTCAGGGATGCCTTGGGGGGTCGATAAAACTGCTCCACGCGGCTCTAACGAGGACAGTAGTTATGAGTCCGAAGCTCACATGCAAACACAGAGTTGATGCTGACATTATGGATGGTGGAGCCTGTGGTCCAGACTGTTCACCTCTCTGTGTCGGACGCCTCTGGGGCTCTGCTCATAGAAAACTGTGTGAATGAGATTAATGACCGGTTGATCTGAAACATCCGTCGCACGCAGAAGCACAGTTATGTCGGCATGTGTTAGTGTTTATCTGTCTGGGTCTGCCCAGTCGCTAATCTCATTAAACGCACCACCAGGCTCCAGTCATGGCTTTTTAAGAGAAACATGCCTGGAAAATAAATGTTCACGCAACATATATTGGAGCTTTAGCTATACAGTGAGTCTCATCTGGAGCAACATTTGGCGTTGGCTGTTTGTGAATAATATTGCTACTGAACATTTTGTTGGTTCCTAACCCGCTTACACAATAACAACTTAAACTAGAGAAATTGCATTTCCTGTGAAAATGCAGAGGGAATGCTTATTGCTGAAGAACTTGCTAAAAAAAACAGAAATGAGCAAAAGTTGGGAAATTGCCTTAAAAAGCTGAAATGAGAAAAAAAGTAGCTGAAAAAGGCAGATAGAAGCTTAAAGGTTAGCTGACATGATTTTTTGAACTTTACATAAATTGGCCCAACACTTATATCTTTTATCATTCAACTATGTTCGTTGTTGCAAACAAAATAATAATAATAATAATAATAATGTCTTTTCCTGTCATCTGTGTATGTTTCCCATACACAGACGAAATTCGTCTCTGCATTTAACCCAACCACCTACCAGGTGGTGCAGTGAGCAGCCCGAAAGCGCCCGGGGAGCTGGAGAAATAGGTGTGCACTCATAGACACCCCAAGGTGGGTAGTGGCCGGGGCGCGAACCTGTGTCCTTCGGGTCCCAAGTCAAAAGCCCTGCCACTAGACCATCTTGGCTCAAATGATAATTTAATGAAAATTCGTTTAAAAAGTGAGTTTAAAATTCGCGCTGTGTTTCTTCACGGGACATCCGGGTACTTCCGCTTGCTAATTTTGTCACGTCAGCGCAGGAATGTCTCCTAGAACGCCCTTTTTACATAACAATAGCGCACAATATAGAAACCGACGAATTTAGCAATCTAAGTTTAGATTTGAGCGATTTGTCTTCAGTTTGGGAAGCCGAAGTTAGTTCAGGTGGTTGAACAAGAAACAGCTGGTTCTGCCTTACCGTTCAGGTGGAGCGAGGGGGGCTCCGAGGGGGACAGCTTTGTTTATTTATTCCATACTTGACGAAGTATTTCATCTTTTGGGAAAGTGAAAAGGCTCACTTGTTCACAGATGATATTAGAACACCCAAATGCGACCCAACGTAACAGCATTTTTCAAGTTATACAAAAAAAAAAATAGGTGAATGTGCAGAAAATGAATCTGCGTTCTATACGCAGCTGCAGACTGAAATTCCTGCACTGACGTCACAGATGTTGCATTCGTGTGTAATCGGATTTCTCGTGAAAAAACACGGCGCAAAGTTTAAAATCACTTTTAAATTAAAGTTAAATTGATTTATCATGTTGCTTGTACAAACAAACATAGTTGATTGATACAACATATATATGTTGAGCAATTTTATTTATAGTTCAAACATCATGTCAGTGGACCTTTAAACTACCAGAAGGAAGTGAAAGGTGCTGAAAAGAGCTCTACAAATATGTAACTGGCTGAAAAAGCTAAATTTTGCTCAACACAGCTGAATAGTAGCTGAAATAACAGAAAAATCTGAAACTAGCAGAATTAAATTCAAAGGATCGTAACAAGCTGAAATTAGCAGAAACAAGTTATTTAGGCTGACAGTAGCTGAAATTACTATGAAAAACTTGAATTTATCTGAAAGCAGCTTATATCGGCTAAAGAAAAAATGCTAAAAGTTAGCTGAAAATGTAAAACAAGCTTAAATTAGCAGACGTCGAGAGAGAACAGTTTTGCCCAAACTTTTCTACTGAAACAAGCAGAAATTAGCACAAAAAAAGTGGAAATTATCTGGAAAAAGCTGCAATTTTCAACTAAAAAAGGCTGAAAAGTACAGCTAAAAAGTCATAAAGAAGCTTAAATTAGATCTTAGTTAATATTATCATTATTTTTAATTGATTTTATTATTGATTTTTGTTGTTTTATCATTGATTTTACTTGATTTTATCACTTGTTTTTATTTTCTTTGATTTTAGTTGCACTTTGTAGCACTTTGAGATTTTTGTTAATGAAAAGTGCATTACAAATTTAATTCATTATTTATTATTATTATTAAATTACCAGAATGAAGTGGATATAGCACATTTTTGCTGAATTAGGCAGAATTTTTTTAATTGAATGCAAAAAACGTGGAATTAACTGGAAAAAACTAAAATGAGCGTAAAGCAGCTAAATTGTAGCTAAAATAGCAGAAAAAGCTGAAACTTTCATAAATAAGCTGAAAGTAGCATAACAAGCTGAAATTGGCAGAAAGAAGTTAGAAGAAACACAAAAATGTTTGTTAGCCAAAATAAGCTGAAATGTGCACAAAACAGCTGAAAAACAGCTGAAAGCAGCAGAAAAAATGTAAAAATTTGCACAAGGAAGCTGAAAGCAGCCGAAGCAGAAAAAATGTGAAAGCAGCAGGAAAAGTTTTTTTTCCTCCTACGCTGGTCGAAGCAGCAGCTCGTCTCCTTTCCTCCACAACTTTTCCTCTTCCTGCGTGGCTCTTTTGTCTTTGTCTGCAGTTCTCAGTGCTCATCTCTCGAACACAAATTGACTATGGATCTGGTTTTGTGGGCGATCAACTCTGTTGACAAGATTTTTTTCTACCAAACGTCCAGGTCCAGGGGAACCTGCTTGCCCCCCACAGACGCATTCTGGTGGATACGTCATGGATTCCTGGGGAGAATGGAAGATGATGTGCCTGTCGGTTCTCTCTGTGGAGGACGTCGAAGATTTGTACATAATTGGATTTATGATAGCAGGTGCTCTGCTTTTCGGCGTCTGTGGAGCACTTTTCTATCGGAAATTGAGGAAGACTTCAGCAGCGATTAACGCCCTGTCGAAGCTCCCGAGCCAAAATGAGAGTGTGATCCGAGCTGTGACCTCTATGAATCAGTTGCTTTACGAGCTGAACCGCAAAGTGTATGCGGTCTCTGAGAATCGCAGGCCACCAGCGGGGTTTGGGACTTGTGTGCAGCCAGGGGAGTTGGTTACATCTGGAAGAGGACTCATAGCTTGGGTCGGTGAAAGTTTCCCACAATTTGGAGCATATTGGATTCGGATCGCCCATCTGGACTCAAGGCTACAGAAAAGTACACTGTCTGCCTGAAGTGAAGATAATTCATGCTTATCTCTAATCAGACTTCCCAAACAGCCTTGTAAGGCTGACTATAAATTTCTCCTGGGTCTTGAGCAACTGAGGAATAAACAACTGCATTTGTCGCAACCCCCTCCTCTCCTCCCCGGAGAACTCTCTGTGTGCTCTTAACAGATAAGGCTGGCTGGTAACATCAACAGAACTGTGGCTGATCTGAATAAGGCTCATGGACTAAACGTACTGCTTTGACCTCAAATGCAAATGTGATTTGTCTTAACTGTTGCTTGCTGGTAGAGTTTTTTGATGTCTCATATAGTGTCCTAATAGACAATATGTGAAATATATTTTTTGTAATACCTCGTGGTTCTTCCCCTTTTCACACCTGAGACCACCATTCTGATATGGATGAGGAAGGCCGCGCTGATAAGAAAGCTGCAGCTTCACACACGTAGTCCCCTTCAGGATGACTGTGTGTACATATTTGCGTTGTACTTGTGCAACTTGTGCAATGTCAATAACGTTTCTCTGACTCTAACTCTGAAAAGGTTTAAAACATGTACTGGGTAAATATGCAAAGGATGTAAAATGAGCTCAATTAGTTTTCTATGAGGAAAAAAGTGGCAGAAAAGGCTAAATATTTAAAAAAGCTAAGTTGCACCAAAACCAAAAGTCATAGCAGGATTGTCCTGAAAGAGCTGAACGTTTTGATTTATGATTTGCTGAAATAGCACAAAAATTGTGGAAAGAAAAAGATGCTGAAAAACGTACAGAAGATAAATGGATCACAATGGAGGAAATGCTTCATAAACATTGAGACAGTTAGCTTTATTTGGGGCGGCCATGGCGTAGTGGTAATGGCAGTCGTCCCCCGATCGGAAGGTTGGAGGTTTGAATCCCAGTTCCCCACACCATGTGTTGTTGTGTCCCTGGGCAAGACACTTAACCCCAAGTTGCTCCTGGTAGGACTGGAAAGACGCCTTGCATGGCAGTCTGCCGCTACTGGTGTATGAATGGGTGGATGGTTGGTATTGTAAAGCGCTTTGGGGCTCCTCACAGGGGGCTAGAAAGTGCTATATAAATAAGCTCCATTTACCATTTCTTTATCAAACCTAAGTTATTCATTTGTTGCTTCACACCACTGCCTGTATCAGAGTTTAAGAGAACCAGCAAACAGGAGCCCATGCTCATGTTCTTGCCCTTGAATGTGTTGCAGTAAACTGGATGGACCCAAACTCCACTCCATTCCACGTGGCTTGGTTTTATAACAAAGGAATAAACTCAGTGCCTGAGTTTGGATATAAAAAACTCAATAAAACCTGACGTTTCTTTTCATTTTCATTTTCTCCTTGTGCTTCATAGCCTCTGGTTTCCATTTTATTTTCTCGTCACGGATCATTGGGCTCAGTCTCCGACGAGCTTCTTCATCAGCTCACTGCTTCACTTCTGCTTATAGTTAATGGACCAAAGGTTGCCAGGTGCTCACATCGGAAAACAACAGCTAAAATGTACACAGAGACAACCAAGAGAGACCATTTACACTGAGCTCTAGATGTACCAATTTATTTATTTATTAAAAATACATTTGTTTGTTTATCCAGAAATTCATCTCAACATGCCTCAAAACAAAGCAAGAAAATAATACTGTATTTTAAAAATAAATGTGCCTTTTTCATGCAGTTGTGGATGCACATCCAGTTGAGGTTTCTTTAAAGTCCTTTCAGTGTGCCAGGAAATATTTTGCTAACCGATACACAGTTGCTCATCTTTCATGGCAGGCAAGAGAAAATACTTTTTTTTTTAAACGTTCAAAATCTTCGTGTGTATTTTATTTTTTCAATGTTTTTCTGTAGCTTGTAAAATGACTAAGAATTGTTTGCAGTAGGATGAATGGTGGTGTAGGGGTTGGCACTGTTGCCTCATTATAAGAGGTTTTTTGGTTTGAATCTCCCCATGGCATTTTGTTTTGGATTTCACATGTCCAGGTCCACTGGTGTCCTGTCCTCCCAACCACAAACGTGTCTTGAGGTTAATATTATACCCACTCCATCCTGCCTGGACTCTCCTCTTCACCTCTTTACCACATTCCCCATTTTCCTGGACAGTGGACCCCAAGTCCTTGAAGTCCTGCACCTTTGTGACCTCTGCTCCTTGTAGCCTCACTGTTCCACTGGCCTCCCTCTCATTCACACACATGTACTCTGTCTTACTTTTTCATTCAACCTTTATTTAGGCAGGTTAATCCCATTGAGACTCATTTACAAGAGAGACCTGTCTACAAACAAAGAATGATGACAACAGCAACAGTAGATTTTCCTTGAACAATCAACAATAGACAAACATAAGAGAGAAATACAGATTTCTTTTTAACAAGTTAAAACAAAGATGTCAAAGTAGCAAAACAGACAGATTATAAGGCAAATGTAAAAAATCAAAAACAGGAACATGTCTGCATTGGTTTTTGCCAGGATTCCCAACAGATTCTTAAAGCCATAGAGAGGTCATGGTCGAGAGCTTCAGATATTTTTGTAAGATATTACTATGGCTGACTTTCATTCATCTTCTTTCAAGTGCATACCTCCACCTCTCCAAGTTCTCTTCCACCTGTTCCCTGTTCTCACCACAGATTGCAACATCATCTGCAAACACCATAGTCCACAGGGATTCCTGCCTGACCTCATCTGTTAGTCGGTCCATCACCAGAGCAAACAAGAAGGGGCTCAGAGCCGATCCTTGATGCACTCCCACCTCCACCTTGAAGCTATCTGTCACTCCTACAGCACATCTCACCACTGTCCTGCTGTCTTCATACATGTCCTGTCTCATACATGTCCTGCTGTCCTCATACATGTCCTGCTGTCCTCATACATGTCCTGCTGTCCTCATACATGTCCTGCTGTCCTCATACATGTCCTGCTGTCCTCATACATGTCCTGCTGTCCTCATACATGTCCTGCTGTCCTCATACATGTCCTGCTGTCCTCATACATGTCCTGCTGTCCTCATACATGTCCTGCTGTCCTCATACATGTCCTGCTGTCCTCATACATGTCCTGCTGTCCTCATACATGTCCTGCTGTCCTCATACATGTCCTGCTGTCCTCATACATGTCCTGCTGTCCTCATACATGTCCTGCTGTCCTCATACATGTCCTGCTGTCCTCATACATGTCCTGCTGTCCTCATACATGTCCTGTACCAGTCTAACATACTTTTCTGCCACTCCAGATTTCCTCATGCAATACCACACCTCCTCCCTTGGCTCCTTGTCATATGTTTTTTCTAAATCCACAAAGACACAATGGAGTTCTTTCTGACCTTCTCTACTTCGCCATCAAAAAAAAAAAAAGCAAAGATGGCATCTGTGGTGCTCTTTCTTGACATGAAACCATACTGCTGCTCACAGTCACCTCTCCTATTAAACATATCTTTTTTAAATAAATCTTTGAGAATCACATTTTACTCATGTAGATTGACTGACGTGGTTTGTGAGCATTTTAAAGAATAAAGATGTGTTCGCTCTTAAAGAATGGCTCTAAGCCACTGTTGTCAGTTCACTTCCACTAACAGGCTGTCTGACCTCACTGCAGTCTCTTTAAACTCCACCTTTCATGATGATGTGGACATTAAAGTCAGCTGCAGTCAACTAAAGTCACACTGAACCATGTCTCAGGTGTTTTATACAACAGCTTTAATGAAACCCCCCTGCTGGTTGTTGTCATTGAAACTAACATTACATGGACTGTTTGGTATGTTTGTACTTTTTTTATTTTCAATCGGGATGTAGATCAATGAAAATTATTCCTTGACTAGCCGTTATAGCAGCACCAACTCCAACTGAAAGCTGATAAGCTATCTTAAACCACCATGGGTGGATCTCATTTCTCCGTATCGTTTGAAAGAGTTAAAGGTGAAATTGGTTGGAGCAGGGTTAAACAGGATGTGTGTGTGTGTGTTTCCTCCACCGTCCCGCTGCTGTTTGCAGCAGATAATTGTAAATGGCTTTTGTCGATCCTGTCACCAGAATGAATGAGAGGAGGATGCCGTTAAAACTGCAGAATGGGAGGGTGGTGGAGAGGGGCGGGTGCGGGCGACGTTGGGGAGGAGGAAAACGGACAAAAGAAAGAATGTGAGACGGTGTTGTGAGCTCATATAATTTACTGCAGCCTTCTCCATCAGACAATGATCTATAATTGAAATGACAAAAAAGATGCATCACTGAGCGAGTGGTGTGTTGGAAGCTATGAATTCTGGGTCTTGTAGCTGACTCGTCTCGCATCCCCGCTCTGTCGGTCACCGAAGACTTACTTGGGGGGAATCACAGGAAGGCCATGTTACAGTACTCTGATGTGCACCACATTGTATTCATTGCAGGAATCAGCTTTTCATCAGTTCAGTTTAACACGTGCATTGTTGCAGGTTATTTTTAACTCCTTTTGATTCGATTTAAGGCCAAGAATTGTCTGTTATCTCTAATAGTTTGTTCAGTTTTCTATCAAGTCTTCGATAAAATTTATAATTACAGCAGTCCCTCGTTTATCATGGGGGATCCATACCCTGAAGATCTGTGATAAGTGAAAAACCACGAAGTAGGAATGGTAGTACAAGTTAACGACTTGGTTAAGGTGTCAGGACTCTTCAAATGTGTTCTTTTTGTTGATGATACGTTTTTTTGCTTGGGTAATGATATGGAACAGATGTTTGAGTATGTGAAGACGGAATTTGTAAAAATACAAAATTGGTTCAAAATAAATAAGTTATTATTGAATTTAGATAAAACTAAGTACATGATATTCAGTGGAAAAAAGGAAACTGTTGATGTTCCACTTATGATTGATGGTGTTGAGATCTGTCTTGTGAGTGAAGGGAAGTTTTTGGGTGTTATTATTGATGACAAACTGACGTGGAAACATCATATAAATTATGTTAGGACAAAAATAGCTAAAGCAATTGCTGTATTATATAGAACCAGGAACCTGTTAAATGACAAAGCTCTGTACTTGCTGTACAATACAATTATTGTCCCACACATAATTTATTGTATTGATGTTTGGGGTAAAGCTTGTAAAACATTTACGGAACCTGTTTTTGTACTACAGAAGAGAGCTATAAGAATAATTACTAGAAAACATTATTGTCATCCATCAAGCACATTATTTTACCAAGTGAAATTGTTAAAGTTCCATGACTTGGTGGATTACAATATTCTGTCAATTATGTATAGAGCTCATAAAAATGAGCTACCATTGAATATACAAATACATTTTGTTAAACGTAAAAGCTGTTATAGGGGCGGCCGTGGCGTAGTGGTAATGGCAGTTGTCCCCCGATCGGAAGGTTCGAATCCCGAGTTCCCACACCATGTGTCGTTGTGTCCCTGGGCAAGACACTTAACCCCGAGTTGCTCCCGGTAGGACTGGCTGGCGCCTTGCATGGCAGCCTACCGCTACCGGTGTATGAATGTGTGTATGAATGGGTGGATGGCTGGTACTGTGAAGTGCTTTGGGGCCCCTCATGGGGGCTGGAAGGTGCTATATAAATAAGCTCCATTTACCATTTACCATAATCTTAAGGAAACAGAGATTTTTGTGAAACCAAAATATAGAACCAGTTTGAGGGGTCGGTCAACCTCAATCAAGGGAATTGGATTGTGGAATAATTTGGAAACAGAAATTAAAAATGCTAAATCAGTGATTATATTTTTAAGAATATGATCAAAACTAAATTATTGCAAATATATATATGAAATAGTATATTGTGTATTATTTTTTAGTTTGAAAATTATATGAGTTGCTCTTTTTCAAATCTGTAACTTAAATGGTTTTTTGTTTGAATTGACTTTTTATAAAAGGGGACAGATATAATAAGATTTTTTCTTCATTCTGCTACCCTTCATTTTATTTTTTATATTGTATGGTCTCAAATGTGAGAGTGTTTTGTGTTGTATTTTAAAATGAATAAATAAAAAAATAACTAAAAAAATTAAGTTATCCGCCTTGCATGTAGAACAGCTGATCAGCTGCAGCAGGAAGTTTGTCCTGCAGTGTGGGCTGCACAAAGGTGCATGAAGTGCTAAATAATTTAAAATAATTAATTTAAAATAAAAATTCCATGCCGATCATGCAGCTCATCCATCAATCAGCCAGTTGTGCGTCATGTCCAATCTTATTTTGTAAAACCGCGTTAGAGCGGGTCCGTGATAAACAAACCGCGAAGTAGCGAGGGACTACTGAACAGTAATGGCTAATTAGTTAGGATTTAAAACTTTATGCTAACTGTGCAAGATTCTGTAAAACTTATATCAGGTTTGGATGATGTGTGGACATTTTATTATTATCAGCACACAAAGATTAACATCATAAAATAAAAAAGACATTCACAACTCAAGAGACTTGTGAAAGAACCACTCTGTGTTTTTCTTAGACAGAGGTGAGCTGATCGATATCATGGATGAGTGAATCAGCAGATATTGATCTAAACTCCCTGGAATCTGAACTGAAGGAGTAAAATCTATGACCTGTAACAGCCTGAAACCTTCTTTTGTTATTGGATTTTACATCTTAAACACAGCAACGATCATCAAGACGTCCACAACTGACTTATAGCCACAAAGGTGTTTTTAACACGATCAGGACGTTGCAGCTGTGAAACATCAGCTTTCTGTCATCTGTTCAACACATCATGTTTTATTATAATTCTTATAGATTCTTCTCAGATGTGAAAATTATAAAAATAGAAAAAAGTCTCTTTGGGGCACATGTATCAAACTCAAGGCCTGCAGATAATGCACCAAATCTGGCCCATGTTAACAATTTATATGGCCCCCAAGATTATAACTTAACCCTTAAACAGGCAAGAGTGGAAAATAATTTGCAAAAAAATTTTTCATTTACTATTTATCTCTTTAGGCCCTAAGAAAAATATTTCAACATTGAATATATATATATACTGTATATTCAATATTTTGGATTTTATGAGTTGTATCTCCCAGGATACGTTGCCCTATTAAGGTACAAAAAGAGCTGAAATAATAAACATATTAATGTTCAATTTGATTTAGGTAAATTGTACATTATTGTATTCTTAGGTCATTTACATCACATGTAGCACTTTCAAAGTTGATTTTATTTAGTTTTACCAATCCATATTAGTAATCTCATAACAAGGCATTCTTAACATTTCATGTCTAACATATGGAACTGTTTGTACATGTATGCTGAAAGTTACATGAAAAACAAAACAACACAGCAATGTTTTATTAAACGATGCATACACAACTGAAAACTGGAATAGATTTTATGGGTCCAGGTTTTCCATAATGATGGGAACTCTATGAACAATACCCCTCAGTCTATATTTCATTTTTTATGAAACGCTTGAAAGCAGCTGCATGGATTTTTTCCTGTAACGATGCACAGACGAACACCACATTTTGTGCAGTAGATTGTTGTCTGTCCTTCGGGGCAAAGCCTGCACCTTCCCTTGTCTGTGAAAGTTGGGAAGTGATCTACTCGATCATGGCGGACATCAACCATTGGTCTTGGGGTTGTTGGCCTTTGTATGCATCTGTTGGGGCTGTGCACATTCTCTTCCCCTCCCTTGGAAGATCTTCCCTTCTTCTTTCCTCTGTGGATAAGGGCATCTTTAACCTCCAGCCTGAATTCCTTGAGCTTTTTGTGTTTTTGCACACCACTGCTTTTGGCATCACGGCGATACAGCACCCATCCATTGGTGATGGCTATATCAGCCATTTGCCAAAAGAGGCACAGGTACCACTGGTGGGAGTTTGCAGGAGTGCGGTACAAGGCCACCATCATGTCAACAAGGTCAACTCCTCCCATGTGAACATTGTACTGTGACACAATGTTTGGACATGTGCTTTCCTTTTTATTTTCCCATAGAAGGACATAGCCGAGATACCCTGCTTGAACAAAAATTAAAGCAAAATACAGTTATACTGTTATAATGGTAACAGCTGTGCATTATAATATATGGTACTGTTGTAATTATCAACATGCCTTCCAGTTTGAAACAAAATTTTGAATAATTCACATTGATACAATTTTACCCCTAATCTGGCAACGTATCTCAGGGGATACATATATTTCAAAAGCTGCTAAGTAACACCACAAATACAGTTAGAACATTTCTTTTTCATCAGAATGTTTAGAAAAAAAGTCCTAATTAATTTTAGCAATTTATATTGATGTTTTATTAAAAATAAATATGACCAATATATGATTACTTACCCCCAAGGAAGAAGGTTCTCCACCACTGGCAGCCATGATGTTTTCTGATCAGGCTGACAAAACGATGAAAGATAGCCTGAACCAAATCATGTGATCTAGATGCTAATAACAGACAAGACTTTTGATAAATGCTAACTTGATTAGTGAAAACCTCCCAGCACACGCTCTATAGACTGTTAAAGAGAGTGTATCTCCTGGTGCATGTTGCCTGTTTAACGGTTAAATGAAAATACCATATTTTTCAGACTATATATATATAGTGCAGTGAAATACTCATCTGTGCTTTGGAGACATTGGTATGATTGCCTCCTGAATGGTTAGGTACCTTTTCTATTGTACTTTTTATGTTTATCATATTCGTTATCTCTTATGTAAATTGGACTCTGAGTCTGTAATAAAATCTATCTATCTATAAGGCACACTTAAAATCCTTTAATTTTCTCAAAAATTGACAGTGAGCCTTATAATCAGGTGCACCTTATGTATTAATTCTGGTTGTGCTTACTGATCTCAAACTGATTTGGTGCGGTTATTGTGAATGTGTTGAATAACATTTGACTTATCCGGCTGTTTTGTTTCACTTAATGCACCTTATAATCCAGTGTGCCTTATGTATGGAAGCAGACCTGTTCATTGATATTGTGACTTATAGTAATCCGGTGCAATTTATAATCTGAAAAATACAGTATGTTTATTTTTTGCTCTTTTTTTCATGACAGTTAGTTAACTTTTATGCCAGAAAAAATGTTGGATTTTTCTGTAATAATTGATTTTAATGTGGAGAAGCAACAAAAACCTCACAAGACCAATTTAACTCCTGTTTATGAACTTGGAACCAAGAAAAGATGTCTGGTATCCAGCTTGGGTTGCTGTATTGACTGAAAACTGGCCTATGAGTTGGAAAACGCTTTGGCCCCTTCATGCAAATGAGTTTGACACTCCTGCAGGGAGTGCATGTAATTTCAAATAATGGTTTATTTTGTACATTTAAACAGATAAAAAAGTTTTTTGTGTGTCTTTTTTTTTTGTACTAGAAATGTTGTATAAATTAGTTGACTTTGTGTGTCTCAACAGAAAAAGACCCTGAAAAACTACCAATATACAAGGTATGAATTTGTTCCTGTTTCCATATCATCTTTTTCAATTTATTACCTCATTACTCTCCTATTAGGACATGAAATGACAAATGACATCAGTCCAGAGGAAAATTAACGGTTTAAGTTGCCGTTCTCCTGATCGCTTCCTGCTCTTGTTTTCTGCAGGTTCGAGGTGTGGTAACTTTGAAGCTGGGCTCCATTAAAGCTCCTCGTGAAGGAAGGAGCGGGCAGGTCCTGACTATGGATTGGCTGCCTCAAAAACCACACAACATAATGGCTATTGGATTCTACGATGGTATGAATTGATTTTTTTTTCGCTAGATGTTCTTGAGTAACTGCGCCTAATTCCGAAATAACAAACAAACGAGTTTCCTGGAACAACTCTGGCTCATCTGAAATTAATCTTTTTTTACCTTTTAAGTTTTATGATTTGGTGGATTATAATATTCTATTACCTATGTACAAGGCTCAGAATCATATACTACCACCAAACATTCAAGCGTATTTTATAAAAAGGAACAGTTATTATAATTTAAAGGGAATGGATATTTTTGTAAAACCGAAGTATAGAACACGTTTAAGGGGTAGGTCTACTTCAATGCAGGGAATAGGTTTATGGAATAGTTTGGATTATGATATTAAAAAAGAGAAATCATTATTTATATTTAAGAAAAAGATCAAGAATATTTTGTTGATGGATACATATGTTAGTTAATATTTACAGTAATGAACTATAATGAATAGTTGAGACAATGTATGTGTTTTTGTTGTATTATTTATGATTATGATTGTTTGAATTGATTTTGTTAAGAAGGGGCAGAAATGATAAGATTTTATTCTTCTGCTCCCTTTCATTTTATAGGTATTTTATTTCTTTGTTTCTGAAATAGTATTTGTTTTTTTATTATTTTTGAAATGAAATAAATAAACGTATAAACTAAATGTTACTCATGAAATAGAAATAGAATATAAATATTTGTTAAACCAAAATATAGAACCAGTTTGAAGGGTCGGTCAACCTCAATTCAGGAAATTGGATGGTGGAATGATTTGGAGACTGAAGTAAAAAATGCAAAAACGATGATTACATTTAAGAAAATGATCAAAACTGGACTATTGCAAAAATATAATTGAAATACTGTTATGTATGTTGCTTTGTAGTTCAATAATTATGGTGACATTTTTTTTTTGTTAAGTTACTTAAAGAGGATTGTTGTTTGATTTGATTTATTGTAAGAGGGGGCAGATAAAATAAGATTTTTTTCTTCTTACTGCTACCCTTCATTTTATTTATGTGTTGTATAGACTTGCTTTGTTATATAGTTTTGTGTTGTATTTTTTTTTAAATGAATACATTTGAAAAAAACAAAAACAAATATATTGCAAGAATACTTATCTATCCCTTTAAATTTTCTTTTTGTGTTTTTTCCTCTCCAGGTGTCGTCGGTTTGTGGGATCTGTCGACAAGGTCGGCGCTGCTGCGGGTGCGAGAGTCGGACAGGTCTTTGACGCTGCTGCCTTACCGATGCTTACTTGCTCACAACCACTCGGTCCGAGCTCTGGCTTTCTGCACGGCTTCCAGGTGGGCTCTTCATCATTGCCTGTGTTGTGGTGATGCTTTTACTTAATCTTACAAATCCAATATACAAAGTGATTTTCCTGGTTTAACCCAATATGTTGCGTTAGCATCTTTTACACTTTCTTGTTCGTTTTATTTACATATTCATTGGTCTGCCTGCAGTCGTGGATGCTGGAAGACTTGAAAGGTTAGCAGAATAGAAAAAACTCAACTAGACCACGTTTTAAACTTCATATAAATCAAACTGCACTGTATCGTTTTTATCCAACCTGTACAAATTATTATCGCCCATTCCCAAAAATGGAGCAGTAATGTTTTTGCTCATGTTTGTGTACATGTCTGTTACCGTTAACCAAATATCTCGTGAACAACTACGGTAAACAGATTTTAATGAAACTCTCGGAAAGTATCAAAAAGGCGTTCAATACAAGATCAACTGGACTTTATTTCTAACAGAAAACGTTTCGGAAAGTATGTTTTGGTTGTAGATCTACAACTGATGGACTTTTAGAGCAAGCTAACTCAGTACGAACATCACCACTAGTTGACCTAAGCCAGCCAGTCAGTTTTACAGATACTGGATAAAATTTGGCATGGTTGTAGCCATCCATCCGCACGTCCGTCCGTCCGTCCATCCATCTGTCTGCCCTTCCACTTGATCCAGAGTTGAGTTGCTGGGGCTTTAACAGGGAGGCCCAGACATCTCTTTCCCACCTCTTCCAACTTCTCTGGGTGAATTCCAAGGTGTTCCCAGACCAGCTGAGAGACGTGGTCTCTCCATTTTATCCTGGGTTTTCCCCGGGGTCTCCTCCCAGTTGGACATATTCATAAACCTCCCTAGGTAAGTGCCTTGGGTCCATCCTTACCAGATAAGGGAACAAACTCTCAGGATTGTCAGGATGTGCAGCAAAGCCACTGGCATAGCTCTACAGAACCTCACTGACCTACACGAGATGAGGTCAGTGAACAAGGCCAGGCTGATTCTGGCAGATCCTGATCATCCACTCCATGGTGAGTTCAGGTTGCTTCCATCTGGATGCAGGTATCTGCTGCTCAGGTGTAAAATGAACAGATCATGCATCCTTGCAATGATCAGGCTTCTCAACGAACGTTCTTGACTTCTGTTATTTTAATGTATCGTCTAGTATGGATGATTTGTGTGCCTACTGACTGTGAAACTAATTGCCATTTGATAAAGACACTTGAACTTGAACCTCAACTGGCTCCTCTGGATGTGGAGGAGCAGCGGTTCTACTCAGTCTCTCCAGGATAACTGAACCTCTCACCCTAGAGTCCAGCTACCCTGCAGAGAAAACTCATTTTGGCCAACTGCGTCAACTACCACCTAAAGTTTGTGACCATGGGTGAGAGTAGGAGCGTAGATTACCGGCAGAGTGCAGCTCAACTCCCTCTTCACTACAACGGACCGGCACAGAGTACACAATACTGCAAGGGCTGCACTGATCCATCTGTCAATTTCAGGCTCAGTTCTTCCTTCACTTGTGAAATAAACCTGAGGTACTTGAACTCCTCCTCTTGAGGCAGAACCTCACTCCCAACCCGGAGAGGACAATCCACCCATATCTGACTGAGCTGTGTGGTAGTAGCTTCACACACACTTCAACTGCTAACAGATTATGTAAGGTCACACATCATATTGAAAAGTTGCATAAGACAATGGAATTTTCAAGGTTTAACTAAAATGACTAAAACTCTGTCATTTCTCAACAAAAGATGGTTTTAGTCTAAAACTCTGTAAATAAATTATCCAATCAGAAATTGAGTTTTAATTGAGCCACACAAGCAAGCAACAACAGAAAAAGTTATTTAAAGCTTACAGACACACCTGAAAACACACAAATGAAGAGATGACTTGTTGTTTAAATAGATTCTTTGAAGAAGAAAAGTCCTAATATGATTTAATACAAGCCAGTAAACTTAAAACCGCTTCCTAAACAAAATACATGTATCTGAGCTCAACCTGACCCGACCAATTAACTGGAATTACAGACCCAAACCTGGAAAAAAAATAAAAACTGACTTTTTTGTTTTAAATTAAGCTTTTACTGCTATTGTAAGCAAATCAGTTTGACATTTTAAAAACTTATTTCAAAGAAAGGAAGATATAAGACGTCTTGTTTCACCAAACGAATAGCCTAAAAAAAAATCAACTCTAAAAATAGGCTATTATACAGATGAACAAAACTATTTTTAAAGCAAAATTATTTGGAAAAATATAGAACAAGTCTATTTTAATTGACTGCACTGCTAGCTTCGGCCTTTGTAGCTGCAGCTACTTCCTTCACCACAGATGACAGCAGGTGGAGCGGGATGCACGCGGCCGATGATCCGGTAATCCATATGAAGCTTAACGGGACTTTTTTAAAAACCTTTTTCAACCAGCTGGTCAGCTGATGCACACGGCCGATGATCCGGTGATCCATCTGAAGCTTAAAGGGATTGTGACATGATTTTGTAAATTTGAATATTTGTCAGAACATATATATCTTATATCATTGAGCTCTGGTCGTTTTTGCATAATAAATTATAAATATATTAAAATTTCATTCCAAGTTATGATAGTCATTTCTCTGGGACACGCCCCTAAAATTCCGTGCATTCCGCAAAACCGTCATTTGACGTACACGTGGGGAGCCGCTGCTCAACGCGCATGTAATTAATAATGGCGGAGCATGTCGACTCAGACGAGTGCAGCATTTCTAGTGTTGATCTAAGCAATTTGTCTTCAGTTTTGGAAGGTCAATATAAGCAGTAGAAGTTTTAATCTTGCTCAAATCATTTTATTGTATACTCTATTAATGGAAAACTTATTAACTTTTACGATTCAGCTTTAAAAAAACGTGCAGGGAGCTTCGTGGCTTTGAGCATGTCCGATTGCGTTTGAGATCTATCATTTTAAGACAGTAAATCATCCAAAACTCTCATTAATAGACTCTCCCCAAATAAAAACAAACAACAGATCGTACCTGATTGCGCCGACATAATTTAAAAATACCTAAATAGCACCCGTGTTGACTCGGGAGCTATGCTAATGTCTGTTAGCAAGCAGATGTCGGCAGATAGACCTCACGTCTGACATATATCTTTTTAAAACAGTAAATCATCCAAAACTCTCATTAATAGACTCTCCCCAAATAAAAAACAAACAACAGATCGTACCTGATTGCGCCGAAATAATTTAAAAATACCTAAATAGCACCCGTGTTGACTCGGGAGCTATGCTAATGTCTGTTAGCAAGCAGATGTCGGCAGATAGACCTCACGTCTGACATATATCTTTTTAAAACAGTAAATCATCCAAAACTCTCATTAATAGACTCTCCCCAAATAAAAAACAAACAACAGATCGTACCTGATTGCGCCGAAATAATTTAAAAATACCTAAATAGCACCCGTGTTGACTCGGGAGCTATGCTAATGTCTGTTAGCAAGCAGATGTCGGCAGATAGACCTCACGTCTGACATATATCTTTTTAAAACAGTAAATCATCCAAAACTCTCATTAATAGATACTCTGATGCATGCTCAATAATCCAGGTAGAAAAATCTAAAAAAGCTAAGTCTAGTCCTCTGGACTTTTTTGAATGTCCAGAGGACTAGACTTAGCTTTTTTAGATCTCATTAATAGACTCTCCCCAAATAAAAACAAACAGCTCGTACCTGATAGGCAGTAAGATGGTCGCTGCAGACATAGGACTCTCAGTAGGAACCCATCGGTCACAAGTTCTCTGTACTTCCATTCTAGGCAAAGTTTCTCATCTTTTGGGAATTTGTGAAGGCTCACTTGTTCACTGCTGATATTAGAACACCCAAATGCGCTACAACGTGACAGCATTTTTCAAGTTACACCAAAAAAAAAAGAGTCGATCTTTCACCAAACAAAGGGGCAAGCCAGGCTCCGCCTTATGCCCAGTGCCCACGTGTACGTCACATGAAGATTTGCATAAATTCACGGGGCGTGTCCCAGAGAATTTATGGTAAAAAATTACCATAAATTGGAATGAAATTTTAATATATTTATAATTTATTATGCAAAAACGACCAGAGCTCAATGATATAAGATATATATGTTCTGACAAATATTCAAATTTACAAAATCATGTCACAATACCTTTAAGACTTTTTTTTACATCTCTCAACCAGCCGGTCGGACCTGAGCGTGCACCTGACCTGACGTACATCGGCAGGTTTCACTGTGCTGGCTTTGTAGAGTCAGTTCTCCTGTTTTTAACTTTTGTTTAACACTTTCCAGCTCCATTACGTTGCTTTTTGTGGGTCAGTTGCAAATCACGGGGGCTCGGGCAAGAAATCGCAGCTCTAGTGTCTAGTAGGTCGATGTTGAAGATGAAACGAATTTAGTGATTTTTACTTTCTTTGTGTGAATACACCCTGAAAGCACAAAGGTGAACTCCTTCATGTGTTAAAATGTCATTAACTGTAACAGACTCTTCCTCCTCCATGATGTTTCTCTGCTCCATTCACCAACGGCTGTTTGAGAGACGAGCGGCTCGTTTACATCATTAGTGTTTGCTGCGACGATTCACTGCAACAAGAGCTGAAGTAATATCCTGCTACAAACGGTGGTTTTGTATCAAAAAAAATATTATTTTTTCCCCAAAGTGTTTGATTTTATCTGGTCTACGTTGCGATCTAAACCCTTAGTGAGAGTTAATCGCCATAATTATTTCTTAGAGACCTGCCAACTCACCTAAAATATGATTTATACAGAGACACTTTATGATTTTCTGTCTTATGATTAAGAATGAGGTGTTCAACAATTTTCCTAAAGCTTTATCAGCTTTAGGAAAATTGTTGAACACCTCATTCTTAAAGCCATTCTGTTTGAAATAACATATTAAAGATTTGGATTTTAAACTAAAAAGGTGTTCTTATTTTAAAATCTTTAGTTTTTACAGTCTGCCAATAAGTCTCGTAAAATCAGCATAAATCATTATTCTGCAGCTGCATATTTATAACACATTAATATGCACATCAGTGCTCATTAGAGTTTGCTCAGCACCCAAATGAGAGACTTTAACTATCAGCAGCATCTAAATCAGCGGCTCATATTTTCATAATCACCTTTTCACTGCCAGTGCTTGAAAAAAAGCTTTTCACGCTGTGAAAATTATCAAATAAAACCTAAAAATAAATGAACTGGGCCATTCCTCAAGTGTTTTTTGTGATGTGTTTTTATCCATGGGACGGGTTTTTATTGTCATTAGCATACACGAGTGCACATTATATTCTATATTATTAAACATCATATTAACTCCAGCGTTATTTGGTGTTGTTCTTTAGCGCTCGTTAGCGTGCACTTTGTGTATTTACTCTTGTTTATCACACCAGTGACCCTTAAAAAGTCGTAATGATCCCATTTGTCTCACTGCAGGCAGCACTTATTTAAAGATCAGCAAATATAACTTGGTCTTCGTGATGTTTGCGTGCATTTGGTTCATGTATTTTCTAGAAATGTTTCTGAGAAATTAATGTTCCCAACTCAGAAGCATCTCTGGCCACAGCTGGGACTAATTAGATAAACAAGCATGTTGTTCTGATTACGGTATCTCTGTCATGCAATACAAAACCCCAGTTATTTAAAGTGAGTAGCTCGCAGTGATTAATCCAAAAGGGAGAAATCATTTAGAATCTCTCAGCTGATAATGTTCAGAATACATATCATGTCTGGATCGATGCTTTTTAATTAAACATCTTTTTATTAAATCTTTCACTTCTGCTTCTGAAAGCCCTTTTTCCCCTTTTTTCTCCAAACTGAATTACTAATTTATCATCTTCTTTTTTTCTTTCCATTCCTCACATCCAGCACGTTGAAGTGTATATTGATTTCTGTGTCATCGTTTATTAACGGCAGACGCTGCTGGCAGACTTGATCAATGGAAGCAGGAATGATGCATCACACTTCAAACTATGCATTGGAATAAAATTCACTTTTTAATTTTTATTTTTTTCACTCAAACCGTTGATGTTGATAACATTTTGAACCTGTATTTCTTTTAGGTACCTGCTGACGACGGCAGGTGATGACCGCTACGTGAAGATGTGGGACCTGAGGAGACTCTTTGAGCCCGTTAGAGTCCAGAAACGCTTTCTGACCAATGAGATCTGCTGGCCGTTGCATGGGTTTGGGGTCATGGTGGCCAAAGAGACAGCCTTTGTACCGTAAGAAAGCTTCTCTATCAGAACTTGTATTTGTACTTGCTAAATGTCCGTATCAGTGTAAACACCAGAAGAGATAAGTAATTAGGTGGTTTGTACGGGGAACTTAGCGAGTTGATGATTCTTTTGTGTCATACCCTAAAGATGTGAGGAACATTATTATTATTCACCAAGTAAAAAACAAAATTAGCTCTTATTATATTTTTGCTCAAGACAAAAACAAGGAAATGTTTTAAATTGTTTTGTTAAAATTACCACAGGTCTGAATATTTTCATGTGATTGTTTTTCTGTTTTTCTGTGTAGTATCAACTCACTGGGAGTTCATTTCATAGACCAGAACATGAACGTGTTCTTCGCAGTTCCTCGGAGCACGCCTGTGTGGGTGAGTGATGCTCGTCACGTCCCACTAAGATCCATGGCAAATGAACTTTTCAGGATTTTAGCCATGAAGTTTTAATTTACTGAAAAATCAGTGCTTTACAAATGAGGAAGGTGACGCCTTCATTCATAAAATGAACCTTAGATGACAACAAAAGAACAAATGTGAGTAAAATCACACCAGAAATAAGAAAATTCATCACAAAAACGTGCAAAATACACTAAACGCTCTACTAAAAGTTTTAGGAATGCAGTTAAAACTCATTTTATGTTTGTTGGTTTCACATTTTTCAAGAGAAATCTTTATCAATGTTGTATACAGTAGTCCCTCGTTCATCGCGGGAAATCCATACACTGTAGACCTGCGAAAAGTGAAAAAATGCCTAGTAGAAAAGTATATACAAATATATATA
>JBBPBX010034239.1:5966-17738 GCA_038048925.1 Garcialebias charrua
TAATTTGCCACAGAGAAACATTGGAAAACAAATGTGTTCAGGAAACGTAGATGGGTTTTAAGGTCTGAAAGCCACAGCTGCTTGGCAAGCAGACGCTGGCTCCTTTTGTCTTTTATCTTCTTCTGTAATGTGCACAGGTGCTGCTTAATTCAATTGGTGAACGTTGCCATGGTTTTACATTAATATATTTCCATGTTACCATTACAACTGTTGTCATGGAAATGATAGGACCTATTTGAACTGAAAGCAGTGATGGTTTTATGGGGGTACTGCTCTCTCTCTCTCTCGCTCTCTCTCTCTCTGTGCCTCTCCTTCGCCTCTCCATCTCTCTTTTTTATCTATTTCTCCCTCTCTCCCTTTTTCATTTGGTTGCTCCTTGTCAAGTCACATGGTATGCAGCCAGATTTTAAGCTTGACTTCACGGTTTATTTACACCCCTTTCTTTTTCTTTTCTTCCCTTTTTAAACAATGAATTGCAAGATCCATTGCAGAACGTCCGGGACAAAAATTCAGTTTTGTGTGCTTTTACTGTACCACCCAAAAATGTAATTAAACACTGAACAATTGAGAGGAATTTCACTAATGCTCCCATTGACTTCCATTACCACTAAGCCCATGTTCATCATTCAAAGTCTTTTGAATACCCAGAGAAAATGTTTACAGAGGAAAATAAGCAGGCTAATCAGGTCCAAACCCTGTGTCACAATGGAAATCAAATTTGCTCAAAATCAAAACAACTACATATACTGCAGATATGTTTTGAACACACATACTACAAACATCTAATCTAGACATGGTTATTCCAATTAAAGTAATTGCACACTTTTATAAAAATCAATACTGCTCCCTGGTAGCGTAATTGCTTCTTTCAATCAATTTGATGCATTCTAGAACAAAAGACAAAGCAGGAGGATTCAATTTAGTCAAGCATACCAAAGTTGATGGAATGGTTATATTGGCTATTAAAGCATTGCTTGTTTTCTTCGTCTTAAGCACGACGGTGGAATATCTCCAGAGGTAGATTCAAAGTCACCTTGTTATTTCTGAATTTTGTTTCGGTACCACTGTAACTCATTATATCGGCAATCACAAAAGCAGGAACATATTCGTGCTGTGGTAGTTTTCTGAAATGAGATACAAATGCTTCACAATGTGCAGTAACTTTGTTGAGACCAGTTTTATTTCCTGCTAATGAATCTGCTCACTTCGTACAAATGCAGCACATGGAAAGACGTACCTTGGAAGAAGGTTCAAACAACCATAAAGGATTTTTTTTTTTTTAAGTATAAGGAACTGGGCTTTGCTTGCAGCTTTAATCCATCAGCAAATCATGATGCAAAGTCAAGTGTGACCCACTTCTCTTTGCATTAACTGTGCTCAAAACAGTCTCAGAATTTTTACACGTGCAGTATTTTAGGCTGCTCTTTCTGCAGTGCTTTGACATGAAATAACTACGAAATGGGCAACAGACTGTGTGTGTGTTTATTCAAACACACAAAAAGGCCAACAAACCCATGTTTAAGGCACCAGCATTTTAGCATTTTCTGCATTTCCTTTAGATAATGGGGGGGGGGGGTAGTATATGTGAAACTCTGGACTCACAGAGCAGCACCAAGCTTTCTTACACAAACACAAAGTGACAAGATGGTTACTCTCTCTGCACACTGACGTTTCATTTTGGACTAGGAAAAATGTCAAAAATGTTTAGTTACGGCTGAGTGGACTTAATTACCGTCCTCTGGGCTGCCTCAAAACTCACGGCTACTAATGGTCCTGAGCTACAGATGAAATTCTGTTTACAAGAATGTTTCAGTCACGAGCACTGATTCAGTCAGAATGAAATATTTACTTCAATACAATTAAAGCAACAACACTTATCACCCATTTTGCTGGGAAGCAGAGGGAAATTACCCTAATTGAATAAATGTAAAAACAATGATTACTGGTCTATACAAATAATAAAGATAGAAAGTCAGCATTTTCTGCATGGAAGGATAATGGGCTACAGAGCTAATGATGGTAACTTTTTTAATGCATTTTATTGATTTTCAAAGTCATGTACCCGGTAAACATTTACTACTCACAATATCAAGCAATGCACTAAAACTGAACACAATTTAAATTGCAAAACCACAGAATTTACAAATCTGTAATTAATAGACTTAACAAAAAACACACACACAAAAAAACTTAATTTCAGTACCTGAACGTTTGTGAATATTTTTTAATGAAATATTTAAAAATATATTTACAGTACATTTTTTCAAAAAGAAAAAAATAAATATATATTTTTAAACTCAGTGTGGACATCGGGGGCAGTGACACTGTGTTGGCAGACTGGGGTTGGTGGTTCCCCTCTTCCAAAAGGGGGGTCGGAGGGTGTGCTCCAATTGCAAGAGCATCACTCTCTTTAGCCTCCCTGGTAAGGTCTGTTCATACTGGAGAAGTGAGTCTGATTGTTGGTTGAACCTCAGATCCAGGAGGAACAATGCGGGAACCGTCCTGGCGCTGGAACACTGGATCAGCTCGTTACCCTCACTAGGGTCCTCGAGGGATCATGGGAGTTTGCCCATCCATGCTATATGTGTTTGTGGACTTAGAGAAGGCATTCCGTCGTGTTCCTTGAGGTACACTGTGGGGATTTATTCATTTATTTAGGACTGATGTTTTTTTTTTTTTTTTTTTTTTTTTTTACTCATACAGATTCTTCACAGATGGAATGAATGTTGGCAGGAATCATAAAATATTTCACCAAACCTGACTTCTGAATAAAAACTACTTATGCTCAAGTTCATGCTAATTTCGTTAAGTGCTAAATACTCAGCAATTTATTTTTTACAGTTAAATATGTGGAGACACACTGGACTAAATAACTAAATTTAAAATGGACTGGACTTTAAAGAACATTTCCTGTTTTTTCCATCTGAATGTTCATTAATCCTTCCTAAAAAATATATTGAAAACATTAATTCAGGCAATTTATAAAATCCTAACTTAACAATAAGTTTATTCTCGAGGTGTCTAGACTTCTTGAAGCCTTGTAGAGTAAATGTTTGTTTACAATGCTAACAGTATTTAAAAGCAGCTTTATCACTTAATAAGATCAGTGTTCTCATTCTGAATAAATACATTTCCTCAAAGAGAGCAGATTGATGTTTTATAATTGAGTCTGTTGCTTATTGATTTGAATGGGAATTGTGCTTTTGAAAGATGATGGGATTAAATACTTCAAAAACCTAAATATGAGAGACAGATTACTTTAATCTTCAAACTACATTATTACCATGCCTAAATAAGGGGAACAGGTTTTCTCGCAAACAATGTCTTTACCAAATAAGATTAAAAAGCAACACATGGACAAGAGAGTTTCAGTCTGAGCAAAATGATCAACAGTCAGACTTGACTTTCTGCGTTGTGGTCAAACGCTCAGGAAGTTACAGCTTACACAGCTGAGCTGCTGTGTGAGACACCTCTCCACATCCACACCATCCATCATGTAGAAATGAGTTCACATGCATCACTGCTAACATAATGTTCTTAAGAGGCTGAGAGAAAAAGCTCACCTTACATGCAGGATGGCACAATAAAGAAGAAGCAGCTGACATTAATGAAAATGTATACCATTAAAAACTAGCAGAAGCAATAGCAGAGAGGAATATGGAGCATTATTTATTGATTGTAAATGAGGAAGTGACTGGCTGTTGATGGGATGGGCTATTTTCATACCCTCACCACCAACTCATTGTTCTTTGTTGTCAGGTTTTTCCCCAAGGAAAGAAAATATAAAATTGTGCTTTGTGTGTTGTTGCCTTCACGTCAAGACGATTATTTTTATTGTCGATTCACACAAATGCTCTGAACGGTTCACATTTAAACAGTATTTTTCACTGTAGGTACTAATTGTGGGACAGTTTTCTGCTCTTACAGTCAAAATTAAACTCAGCACCATTTCATTCAAGGGTGGCATGGTGCATCAGTTTGTAGAGATGTTACCTCTCATCGAGAAGGTTGCTGGTTCAAATCCAAGCCAGGGACCTTTCTAGATGAAGTTAGTATGTTTTCTTCATACGTGTTTTTTTTCTTCTTTTTTTCCGGGTACTCCGGTTTCCTTCCCCAGACCAAAAACATGCATGTTAGGCTGACTGGTAACCCTAAATTGTTCCTAGGTGTGAGTGAAAGTAAAAGATTGTCTCGTTTGTCTCTATGTACCGGTAGCTGTGATGGACTTGTGACCTGTGCAGGGTGTCCCTCAACTCTCGCACAGTGACTGCTGGATATATGGACACCAGTGACCCCCGTGAATTGAAAAGATAAAGAAAAGGAAAAGATAATAGATGAATGGATGGACTTCATTGAAAAAGGTTTGTAGGCTCAATCATCCAGGTAGATAACAAAAGAAGGTCCTTAGCAAGTCTTAAAACTAGGTAAGGCATCCTTTAACAGATATTTCACAATAACTTTCCTGATGCATACACAATAATCCAGGTAGAAAAAAATATCTAAAAAAGTTAAGTCTGTTCCTCTAGACATTCAAAAAACAAAAAACATACAATAAAAAAGGTAGAAATGTTTCGTCTTTCGTCCGAAAGATTTCTTTAGTCTAAGGTGCTGTATTCAGCTCAGTCTAATAAATAGCAACTTCTCATAGTGGATCAACCAGTTTGCTTCTGACTGCCGAAACCAGCTGCTCACATGATTAAGTAGGACCATCAGCCTAATGATGGATTGTTAGCATCCGGATGGCTGTTTGCTATTCACAGAGGGCTGAGTGATAGCAATAACAGCATTGCTGAATACAGCACCTCAGACTGTAGACGTCTTTCAAATGAAAAACAAAACGTTTCCACAATAAATTTGTTTACGGTTTATACCGTTTGTGAAACTAATCTATGAACTGGTGGTTTCTTCTTTTGGATTTTCCCTCTTCAGGGATCGCCACAGCGAGTCATCCTCATCCACCTCACTCTGTCCTCTGCATCATCTGTCCTCACTCCAACTACCTCCATGTCCTCTCTTACTGCATTCATATATCTCATCTTTGGCCTTCCTCTTTCTCTTTGTCCTGGCAGCTGCATTTCTAACATCCTTCTACCAATATACCCACTGTCCCTCCTCGGGACATGTACAAACCATCTCAGTCTGGCCTCCCTAGATTTATCTCCCAGTTCTTCAACCTGTGATGTACCTCTGATGATCTCATTAATCTTATCCATCCTTGTCACTCCTAAGGAGAACCTCAACATCTTCATTTCTGTCACTCCCTGTTCTTTCTCCTGTCTTTTTGTCAATTCCACTGTCTTCAGACCACACAATACAGCTGGTCTCACCACTGTCTTGTAAACTTTTCCTTTGACCTTTGCTTACACCCTTTTGTCACAAATCACTCCTGAAACTTTTCTCCAGCCATCCTGCCTGGACTCTCTTTTTCACCTTTTTACCACACTCCCCATTTTCCTGGGTAGTGGCCCCTAAATATTTGAAGTCCTGCACCTTTGTGACCTCTGCTCCTTGTAACCTCACTGGTCCACTGGCATCCCTCTCATTCACACACATGTACTCTGTCTTACTATGGCAACTTTCATTCCTCTTCTTTCAAGTGCTTATCTCCACCTCTCCAAGTTCTCTTCCACCTGTTCCCTCTTCTCACCACAGATCACAATGTCATCTGCAAACATCACAGTCCATGAGGATTCCTGCCTAACCTCATCTGCCAGTTGGTCCATCACCAGAGCAAACAAGACAGGGCTCAGAGCCGATCCTTGATGCAATCTCACCTCCATCTTGAAGCTATCTGTCACTCCTATAGCACATCTCACCACTGTCCTGCTGTCCTCATACATGTCCTGTACCAGTCTAACATACTTTGTTGCCACTCCAGATTTCTTCATTAAATACCACACCTCCTCCCTTGGCACCCTGTCATATGTGTTGTCTAAATCCACAGACACAATGTAGTAGTTTGAAAGGACGGTGTGTAACAATCCAAGGTGTTGACTTGTGGAATAGTTTAGAAAATGAAATGAAAACTACTAACTCACTTACAGTCTTTAAAAAAATTATTAAAAGCTAATATGTTAATTAGATACTAAATACTCAAATTGTCAAATTGTACTAAAACTTAAATGTGTATTCAAATCATGTAAATAGCTTAAATTTTGTATAATTGTTGAGTGGCTTGGAAATTTGTATATTTGATTGAGTTATTTTTATTGATCTCACTTTTTTTGTTATTATTATAGAAATAAGGGGCAGGTAAAATAAGATATTTTTATTCTCCCTGTCTCCTTTCATTTTATGGTTTTTTTCTTTTTCATTTGATTGTTAAAATGTAAAAATGTTTTTTTCTTTACAAAATGTAAAATTAACAAATAAATAAATAAAAATAAATAAATAAAAAAGTGCCCTTATCAGTCAGTCCACTGCGGTGCAAGCACATGACTATGGGAATTGCGCCCCTGCGCGGTTCACTTGAAGAAATACAATCATGCCTTTTAAGGTAGGTGGGCGTCAGCAAGGAGACCCCACCCTCTTTGCATAAAAGAGGCTGACGACCCACCCTTGTCCTCTTTTTGCCCTTCACCGAGCTTCACACCTGAACTTCACTGATCTTTGCAGGACTTGGCGTGACTGGATCGCTCGTCCGGAGGTGAGCTTGCTCCCTGCCCAGAGCGTCATGAGGACATCCCTACGAGCACTCGGTTTAGCGGACGCTAGCCGAGTTTCATCGACTTCGACAACTTTTGGCTGTTTCGTCACCCAGTTAGCGGAGCTAACTGCGCCAGGCGCTTGCCTGATACCCTTCGTGCTAACAGGATTAGCCGCGAGCAAACAGCGCAGCAACGAGAGGACTTCTTCTGACCACGCTTAGCGGACGGCTAGCTAGTTATCACTCGACGCTCTTCTCAGCCATAGCTCCAGAGAAGAACAAGAGGAAGTCCAAGAACTCTAACAAGACCATCAGGCCAGCGAGCCCCGGCTCCCGAGCCTGCCCCAACGGATGTGGCTATTTCCTAGCTGCAACGAACACCCACGAGGCCTGTCCGGTCTGCTTAGGAATGCTACACGCGAGAACAGCGCTTGACTCCCCTGACTCCTGTCCTCACTGCAACCAGCTGCGTGAGGCCGTAAGACGGAGGCACATGGAATTCGTGACCAAGGCCATGGGCGACTCCACGCGGGAACTGCTCCCCACCGAAGCGCTCACTCCCACGGCGGAGCTAGAGGCTAACGAGCTGGAGGACAGCGGCAACGTCAACTGGGGAGAAAACATGGAAATGGTGGCCCCCGTGGGGAATTCCACCGCTGAGTTCAAAACGAGGAACTTGTTACGAGCAGACGAGCTCTCGCTAACAGCATCGGGTGAGCTAACAGATGACGAGGCCGACAACAAGGACGAGGGAGAAGACGAGGACTTCTCCCAGAGCCCCTCTCCAGGCCTCCCGGAGGCAGATGTGCACCCGCTCTGTTCGAGCTGTGTCGCAGAGCCGCGGACGCGTTGAGGATTTCTTGGCCTGAGCCCCGCCCCTCAACAACAGGTAACGAGTTTGGCGGGGAACTTCTTCTTCGCCAAGCAGCAGTTAGCCACGAGACACAGGATGCCAATCTTCCCTGACTTCCAGACTGAGTTGACGCGCACTTGGGCTGAACCCAGGGCTCCCATGACTTTGCCTCTCGTCCATTTTCTGGACGTAGCCAGCAGGGAGGCGGCGGGCATGGCTAACATTCCACAGATGGAGGACACCTTGGCGGCTCATTTGGCTGCAAGGACATCGAACGCAAAGCCCACTCTACCCAGCAAAGCTTGCTACGTGTCAGCCACACAGCTTGAAAAGAGCTACCACGCTCAGGGCCTCGCGGTACGCGCCATGAACGCTTCAGCCATGATACAAGCCTACTTGGCTGAAAAGTTGCAGGAGCTCCAGTCGACCTCTAACAAAACGAAAGTGGCTGAGGTGCTGGAAGAGGCCCGTAGGACGACAGACTTCGTCCTCCGCCTTAAGGGGACGGTGGCCATTGCTCAAGGGAAAGCCATGGCAGAGACTGTCATCGCTCAGTGTCACCTATGGCTAACACTGACGGACCTGCCAGAGGGCCAACGCGCAGCATTCCTCCACCACCCCATTGAGCCCACGGAGTTGTTCGGGGGCGCGCTCAAAAGAACCCAAAGTAGGTTGGACCAGAGGCGTAAACAAGAAGAGGCCTTGCAAGAGGGTTTTCCCAGAAGGCAGTTTGTACAACCCAGAGACTCCAGTGGGCACAGGAGTGCGCAACCACGACACCACTCGGCCATACGCCGCCCAGGCCAAAAGAGGCCTGCACTAGATGGGGAGCAGCAGCCTAAACCTCCAGCAGAGCCTTCCCAGGGAGGCCAAGCCTAGGCAAGGCACAGGTTCGTACCGCATCAGTCGGGCCGGGCCCTCCGAGGTCCTCCTCAGCTAACCGTGATAGGAAGCAAAAGTCCACCTAAGACAGACCTTCTCTGCTTCTACCATTTAGGTGCTCCCACCCACGAGGAAAAGAGGAACACCGAACCATTAAACCCAGACTCTGTGCTAAAAAAGCAACAAGCTGTTGGTCCAGTATGTGAACACAAAAAATCCCTCAAATGTTTGTGTAACTGAGAAATTGTTGTTCAAACATGGCAATAAAGTCTCAGAAAACACAATATGTCCTGTGTCACGACTCTACAAAAACACAGCACTTTTTTATGAAAATGGTGTCAATAAAGAGCATGGACAAGCCGGCTCTGATAAGACGCACACAGTCAGAGACAATGAGCCCCAGCAGGGGACCGGAGGCCCGTCTACAGCAGACAGGTCCTCTGGCTCCAGCAGCGGGACAGGCAGACCCGCTGAGCAGCGGGTGGGAGGGGGCCTCCTTTCCTCCTCCTGCCCCTCTCTCACACACGTGCCACAGAATAAACATGCCCTCCAGGCTAACAGCCCACGTGGCTGCATGGAGAGCATGCAGACCAGGTCACTAGGTCATGTCCACCGTGACTCTGGGACTCAGACTGCAGTTCTTCAGATGCCCTCCTCCCTTCTCGGGGTTGCTGTTGTCAACCATCAGCCTAGAACGTGCACATGTCCTGAGAGAGGAATCTTGCACCATGATGCAGAAAGGGGCCATAAAGATGGTGCCTGTTCACGATGTAAACAAAGGCCATTACAGCAAGTATTTTGTGGTCCCAAAGCGGGGTCAGGGCTTGCGGCCAATTTTGGACCTAAGAGGTCTGAACAAAAGGATAAGTACATACAAATTCAGCATGTTAACACTAAAGCAGGTGCTCTACTTGGTACGACTGAGAGACTACTTCTGCAGTGTCGACCTGAAGGACGCCTTCTTCCACAAAAGCATCAGGCGCAGCCACAGAAAATTCCTGCGCTTTGCCTTCGATGGTAATGCGTATGAATATCAGGCAATGCCCTTTGGCCTAAAAACCACCCCAAGGAGTTTCACGAAATGCCTGGAAGCAGCCTTGATCCCTCTCAGGGGTCAGGGTGTTCAAGTTCACTTTCTTAGGTCCCCAAGGGGCAATTCATCTACAACAGGTAGAGGTGGTGAGACAGCCAGCACATTCATACAGCTATAAAACAGAATAAAAAGTACCATCAAAACAAAATACATAAAACATTACTAAAAAGGTACAGCATAAAAAGCAAACTATTCATCCTTAAAAACATGAAGTTAAGATTTCCAATATAAAAATATGTAAAAGGAGATAAGCTTAAAACCTAGTTTTTGTTTAAAAATCCAATAGCTGAGGGGATGAAGGAGTTTTTCAGATCTGGCTCAACAAACAAATGCAACCTGTCCCTCCTCGGCGGACGAGGGGGATGACTGTCGACCCAGAGTGCATGGAAGCCCTGGAACCATGGAGGCACCCCACAGTGTTCAGCACGGGCATCACACGGGGAAGGGTACTGTCCCGGGTCCTTGTGATGACAGATGTGCCAAAAACAGGGTGGGGAGGGCTCTGTAGGAACCAGTACACCCGCAGGGTCTGGAACCAGCAGGAGGCCCGACTACACATAAATCTCCTGGAACTGAGAGCAGTGTTTTTGTCTCTGAAACACTTCTTCAGGAAGGGACTGATTTCAAACCGACATGTCCTGATAAAATCAGACAACAGGTGCACCGTGGCCTACATCAACAGGCAGGGAGGGACACGGTCCCAACCCCTCCTGAGATTGACAAACAAATTACTCACGTGGTGCAGCTCCAGGGTTCTGTCACTGAGGGCAACCCACGTGCCAGGCGAGTTAAACCACGGGGTGGACAGCCTATCAAGGGGGCCCCTCCTCCCCTCAGAGTGGCGCCTGAACCCACGTATCGTGGACCAGATCTGGGCACGTTACGGGAAAGCAGACGTAGATCTGTTCGCCTGCAGCAACAACGCGCATTGCATCCTGTACCATTCGATACGGGACTCAGTCGCTCCATTAGGGATAGATGCTCTGACGTACAGCTGGCCAGCGGGGAGGAGGCACTACGCTTTTCCGCCTGTCCCCTTAATTCAGGCGACGCTGGAGCATGTACGCAGGGGAGCTCTCTCTCTCATACTGGTGGCTCCCAAGTGGCCAAAGAAGGAATGGTTTGCAGAAGTGATTTCACTTCTGGCGGGAACACCATGGCAGCTGCCCCCACCACAGGGACCAAGTGACCCAGGCTTATGGACAGATACTGTATCCACGTACAAAGCTGTGGCAGCTCTAGGTCTGTCCGCTGAGAGGGGCCGGTTAACACTACTTTGACTAAGGCTGCGCTTTTTTGCGCAAGTGAACTTGGCTTCTGAATCCCCCGGTCCCTTTCAGTGGGCTATATAATGTCGATTCAAATGCTAATGACCCTACTAAAGACCCATTAATTGTACACCTACCCCCCCACCCCCTACCCCTCAGTCCAAAATCCTTGGATCCAGTGCAGGCCTTGTATAACACATAAACATTTATCGCTGCCAGGTCAAGCATGTTGTAGAACACGGCAATGGGCCGCACCGTATATAAATGTGCAATCTGGTCCATTATACCGGTATGTCAGTTGACCTCAGGTCATGTTACCTGTGTCGGTCCGGCAGTTTACCTCAGGTCATGTGACCTGTGTCGGTCCGTTTGTTGACTTCATGTCGTGTGACCTGTGTCGTTTTGTCAGTTGACCTCAGGTCATGTGACCTGTGTTGGTCCGTCACTTGACCTCAGGTCATGTGACCTATGTCGGTCCGTCAGTTGACCTCAGGTCATGTGACCTATGTCGGTCCATCAGTTGAGCTCAGGTCATGTGACCTGTGTCGGTCCGTCAGTTGACTTCATGTCGTGTGACCTGTGTCGGTCCGTCAGTTGACCTCAGGTCATGTGACCTATGTCGGTCCATCAGTTGACCTCAGGTCATGTGACCTGTGTCGGCCCGTCAGTTGACCTCATGTCTTGTGACCTATGTCGGTCCGTCAGTTGACCTCAGGTCATGTGACCTGTGTCGGTCCGGCAGTTTACCTCAGGTCATGTGACCTGTGTCGGTCCGTTTGTTGACTTCATGTCGTGTGACCTGTGTCGTTTTGTCAGTTGACCTCAGGTCATGTGACCTGTGTTGGTCCGTCAGTTGACCTCAGGTCATGTGACCTATGTCGGTCCATCAGTTGACCTCAGGTCATGTGACCTGTGTCGGTCCATCAGTTGACCTCAGGTCATGTGACCTATGTTGGTCCGTCAGTTGACCTCATGTCGTGTGACCTGTGTCGGTCCATCAGTTGACTTCATGTAGTCCAAAATCAGCAGA
>JBBPBX010034240.1:0-10530 GCA_038048925.1 Garcialebias charrua
AAATGTGAAGACATTAATCTGGCCCAGCTGGACAGAAGGAAATTAATGATCATTTACACTGATGACATAATCAGGCTTCACGCTGTCGGACGATACTAAATTGCTTCTTTTGTTCCCCAAGATCTTTGTCTTTCTCTCTCCATCTCTCTCTGTCAGTGTATTTCTCTTTTGTCCTCTACTACCTTTTTCTTCCTCTCTCTCTCTCCCAAATCGCTCCCTGTTATCGGTCATTAAGTGCTATGTTTCCATGGAAACAACCAGTTTGGCAAGAATTGGCGTGCTGTAAAAGCGACCGTGTGATGTTCCATATGGAGAACTATTTGCCTTCCACTGAGGGTTTGTTCAGTTGTTTTTGTTTTTTGGTCACTGTGAACTTGTTAGGGCGTCAGTAAACCTAAGAGTTTCAGATGGGATTAGAAGTTCTGACGTTACTCAAAAGCACTAGAGATAGAAGGTTGTTGTCGATACACACACCACCCTTGCAAAGAGGTACAAATGGCAGACAATAGATATCCCCACTATTCCTTTTCTCTAAAGCGAGGTTTCTATAGCTGTTCTCTCAAATGCTGTCACTTTTAAGAGCAGTGACCCATTTTTCAGGTTACATTGGGGGGTGGGAGGTGCTGTGTGTGTGTAATTAAGCTTTGCTTCTTGTGTAGTGATTTAAGATGGAGGGGCTCTCTATCAGGCTCAGCAGGCAGTCACTATAAACATCACGGGGGAAGAGGGATGAAATGCTTCGTCCATCACCGAGGACAAGCCCGTAGGACGTTTCAACAGCTTTTCCTCACTAAGGGGAGCTTAAATTGACTTCCTGAGTCAGTGAAATACCCATATCGCTTATCAAAAGGCGAGAGGGTTAAATATGCAGTCTGGGAAGTTTGAAATGTAATCTCTACTGAGTTTAAATTGTCTTGAAATTCCCCACTTTTCTGTTCTGCCTGTGGTAAGACGGAGATAAGTTGGCTGTCATAGTAACTGTCTGTCAGGTGTGTGCTGGGCCTGCAGAGGCTTTACACCCAACTTAATCAATCAATGACTTAAACTTAAATGCTGTTTAAAACAAATGTCACCCCCATTTGTATGTATGAATGAATGAATGAATGAATGAATGAATGAATGAATGAATGAATGAATGAATCTACAAAGTACTTTGGCTTTTAATCTCATGACTTCTTTTTCCCTGCATACTAGAAAAATGTATTCTACGGTCTTTTAGTTTCCAAAACGCTCATCTAATTTGTGTCACACGGGGGCATTTGGTATTTGTCGTTTTGAGTAGGTAAGAAAGAAAATGCCTTTCAGTAAATATATTAAAATGCTGATTATAATTTGAAGCAACTGCTCATTGGCAGATTTTTCACTTGTTTCTTTAAAGAGGACAATTACCTGCTTCAGTGTTATGATATAAAAGTGAAGATTTTTCAGTGTTTTTCAGAGTACAGCTGTTTGGATTGATATTATTACACTTTGGTGACCTCATCTACTCCAGAAAACCTCTATGAAACCTAAACTTTATAGCTTATACATGATTGGCCATCTTTGGCTCTGAAGATGATTCCTATTCATTAATTTTATTATCACTGATGTATTAGTTGGAGACATTTGCAGTCACAAAGGTGACAGTAGGAGTGAAGAAAGAATCCCCTTTTAACGTTACAGTCAAGACCAACATTAGCCTGGCCCTCGCCTTCCTGCACTGCTCCGCTCAATTCTCATTTCCCTTCACTGCTCAGTCTGGGACTTCTCCCATAGACAACGATTTCTCCGGCTGATTTTTGACCGGACCAATCAGAGAACAGAAGGGGCGGAGTTTTTGGCCCCCTAACCCACACCCCCACCTGTCCCAGCGCGCAGCCAGCGAGCATTCGCATGTTCTCATTCAAAGCGATGCAAAGCGATGCAGATGCAGGACTGTTTTATATGTGACACAAATGTATTAAAGCTGCACTATGTAACTTTGTAGTGCAGTCTGTAACTTTTCTAACAATATATTTTTAACATATTTCTTCACTCTGTCACTATCTACTGACAGACTGGTGTTAGACAAAGTAATCTCTGAAAAAAACTATAGTCCCCTTGCTTCTCTATCAGCATTTATAAAAACACTAAAAACACAGAGTGACCCGCCGTTAACCAGCCAATAAAAACAGAGCTTGAATTTGAATCAGCCAATAAAAACAGAGCTTGAATTTGAATTTCAGCAGAGCAAGGGGGCAGAGCCATATATGGCTCTGAGGGGGAGGGGTCAGAATGCTTTGCCTGTTGAAAATATTTCTAAGTTCTGTGCTCTACAGAAAGTTACACATAGCACCTTTAAATTCCATCCATCCATCCATCCATCCATTTTTCTTCCGCTTATCCGGGGTCGGGTCGCGGGGGTAGCAGCCTAAGTAGGGAGGCCCAGACTTCCCTCTCCCCAGCCACTTGGAGCAGCTCCTCTGGGGGAATCCCAAGGCGTTCCCAGGCCAGCCGAGAAACATAGTCCCTCCAGCGTGTCCTGGGTCTTCCTCTGGGTCTCCTCCCGGTGGGACATGCCCGGAACACCTCACCAGGGAGGCGTCCAGGAGGCATCCTAACCAGATGCCCGAGCCACCTCAACTGGCTCCTCTCGATGTGGAGAAGCAGCGGCTCTACTCCGAGTCCCTCCCGGATGACTGAGCTTCTCACCCTATCTCTAAGGGAGAGTCCAGACACCCTGCGGAGAAAACTCATTTCAGCCGCTTGTATCCGAGTAATAATAATTAATCCGAGAATAATAATTAGTATTATAATAATATATAAAACTTAATTGCCATTCAAAGTTGTACAGTGCACCATGCAAAACTGAACAAAATTTCATTTAATTTCTCCACAGCAGTAGGAGTACATAATTTACATGAATATTATAGACTTTGATGTATATGAATGGCTGTGGCTGTGTGTGTGTGTGTGTGTGTGTGAGTGTGTGTGTGTGTGTGTGTGCGCGTGTGTGTGTGTGTGTGGCTGTGTTTTTGTGGTCACTTCATTAGTGACCTGAGCTCAGCTAACAGCTCGTGGAACAAAACTGTTGTAGAACCTGGTGTTCTGGTCTTCAGGCTGAGGTACCTTCTACCAGAGGTCATCAGAGTAAACAGTCCATATTGTGGGTGTGAGTGGTCTCTTTTGACTTTATTGGCTTTGTTCAAACAACATCTGAGACCAATGTCCTGGATCTTTATGATCTTCTCCACCATTCTCACCACCCTCCTCAAACTCTTCCAGTCTGCAGCTGGTCATGATGCTCTTGATGGTTCCTCTGTAGAATGTGGTGAGGACATGTGGTGGGAGGTGTGATCACTTCAGCCTACGGAGGAAGTGCAGGCGCTGCTGGGCTTTCTTCACTAGGGACCCAATGTTTCTAGACCAAGACAGCTAAGACATCCTTATTAGTGTTGTGTAGCATATTGTGTAGGGATGCACGATCCACGTTTTCTTACTTCCCATCTGATCGCGATATACTTAACTCTGGGTATCAACCGATACCGATCCATTTCCGATATCACCATCAAAGATTTTATATGAGGCTGTAATAATGAATTTTTTGAACTGAGACTATTCTGTGCCTACCGTCTTAACATTGTGTGAGTTAAACCCAATGAAGACGCTCTAGGCCTCACAACAGGAAACACACAAACTTTAATAGCACACAAGAGGCACGTCAATGGCTGTGTCTCAATTCAGGGGCTGCATCCTCATGAGTGCGCATTTGTCGGCCGCATACGTCATTGCCCCGCGCGGAGGACTGTCCCAATTCGAAGACTCCTCCTCATGCGGCCGAGGAATGCGGCCTACTTCCTGCCGAAATCGAAGGATGCATTCGTGGAACCTTCAAGACGGAGGCTATCCCAGAATTCATAGCGCCAGCAGAGATTTCGCGGGGGGGGGGACTTTCTGCGTGCAGGGTCGGGGCTGCTGCGTGTTGTTGAGTCATCAGCTCGTTCTGACAACAACCTCAGCGCGAATATTCATTCAACCTTTATTTAGTCATCTCAAACAACCTCAGCGCGAATATATCTCATTAAAATTTAACTACAGAATCTACTAAAAAAACGTGTTAGCTGAATATATATTAGTGTTTTTGAGTTTACTGTTTTTGAAGAACTGATTACAAATCAGATTATTTTCCAAGGGGCGATCTGTTAAAACTCAGAGTGGACCTATGAAAAGCAAGTTGTTCAGTAGCTCAACTGGTTAAGCATCCCACGATTGGCGCAGAGATACTTTTCTCGAAGCTGGTTCGAATCTCACTCGGTACGGTTAAAACTTATTTTACGTTTGTCTTTTATTGGATAAAAAAAAGAAGGAGTTTCACAAACTCCTTCTTTTTAATCTCAGTCCTCATTTTTTTATCCAATAAAAGACAAACGTAAAATAAGTTTTAACCGTACCGAGTGAGATTCGAACCAGCTTCGAGAAAAGTATCTCTGCGCCAATCGTGGGATGCTTAACAAGTTGAGCTACTAGACAACTTGCTTTTCATAGGTCCACTCTGGGTTTTAACAGATCGCCCCTCGTTCTTAACAAACAGTAAACTCAGAAACACTATACAGTACAGTATATACATGTATTCAGTTTAGTAATATATTTTAGCGGCGTCCCTTCTCTTTCCACACACACACACCAAGCGCACACACAAGAACTTCCCACCCATTTCAAGAGAACGCCCCACCCACTTCAAGGCTGGCAAACCTGAAGGCTAGACCGTCCCATTTCAGCAGTTTCGTCAAGCCCACCCGGTCTTGTGAGTGCGTGGCTTACTCGGCCTGAATTGAGACACAGCCTATATCACAGACGTCCTTCTCACTCATGGTGCAGCTGGAAAACTAAAATACCGTTAAGCATTATGGGAAAGACAGCACAGTCCACTCCCCTTAACCGCTACAAGAGTGGATTTTGTTGTGTTTCCCATAATGCTTAGCGGTATTTTAGTTTTCTAGCTGCACCATGTACATAATGCACGCTAAGCATTATGGGAAAGACAACACAGTCCACTCCCCTTAACCGCTACGGCAATGGATTTTGTTGTCTTTCCCATAATGCTTAGCGTTATTTTAGTTTTCCAGCTGCACCATGAGTGAGAAGGACATCTGTGATGTAGACCTGCCTCTTGTGTGCTATTAAAGTTTGGATGATTCCTGTTGTGAGGCCCACAATGTCTTCATTGGGTTTAACTCACACAATGTTAAGATGGTAGTCACAGCCTATGGTGGAACACAAGTGTTCTTTGAAGCCGGATCTGAAATATCGGCAGGTTGGATCGGAAAATACGATACCTAAATTATGCTGGTATCGGATATCGATACTGGATCGGATCGGCCCCATCCCTAATATTGTGTAGCATATTGTGTAGCATATTATGTAGCATGTTGTGTAGCATATTGTGTAGCATGTCGTGTAGCATATTATGTAGCATGTTGTGTAGCATGTTGTGTATCATATTATGTAGCATGTTGTGTAGCATGTTGTGTAGCATGTTGTATAGCATGTTGTGTATCATATTGTGTAACATGTCGCAAAGCATATTATGTAGCATGTTGTGCAGCATATTGTATAGCATATGTAGTGATACACCCTGGTCTCTGAAACTCTTAGTTGTACACTTTTCTTGAGGCTCTCAAGGAGACGAGTGGACACTATTTTATTACAGTTATTTTGAATCAAAAACACAAATCAATCAGAAGAGACTTCTTTTTAATTTGTCATAATTTGAATATATCATCAGAATAACCTTCTGTCATTTTTATGATCATTTGTTATTCGTATGAGTAGGGCTGGATGATATGGAAAAAAATCATATATCACGATATGGACTTTTTTATATCACGATAACGATATATATCACGATATAAAAAAAAACTTTGGTCCAAATTTTTCCTGTACACACACACACATCGTGTTGTATATATACAACACGATGTGTGTGTGTGTACAGGAAAAATTTGGACCAAAGTTTTTTTATTTTTTATTTTATTTTACTACAGATACAGTTACAATTATAAGAATGTGAACAAAAAGAACAAGGAAATTTGGACCTACTTTGGTCCAAATTTTTCCTGCAGGTGGCGGTAAAACAACGGCTGCTAATAAAACCCACGAAGAAGAAATCCGCTCTGACTGGAATCTGGAGTAAACAAGGCAAAGAAACAGAAAAGAGAAAACGTTGCGTTTGATTCCGGTTCTGTTGTGTCTCTGGTCTGTTTTGTATTGGTTAACTGGACCCGAGTTCGGACTCGGTTGGACTTCGTGTCCTCTGGACCCATTTTGTCTCCGAGTTTCAGCGGAGCGAAATAATGGAAGCTAACAAGGTGAGCTTCCCCCTTTTTGGTAAAAGTTCTTCTTCTTGGGCTGCCTGCGCAGCTGTTTCTCCATGTTGTGACACCCATAGATATCTGGTGACACCGGCTTCATGCCGGCTGCGTCTCTGTTGAACTCGAGTTTAACAACGTAAAGCATGTGTCGCAAACCCGCGCGTGCGTCAAACATAAAGCAGCGCCGTCATCTCGCAAAACCACAATATGAAGCTTCTTTGCGACCGTTATTTTTTTATTCTTATTTATCACGATAGAGACGATAGAAGGAAAGTAGCACGATAGACACGTTTCTATCGTCCCCACGATATATATCGTCATATCGCACAGCCCTACGTATGAGCAGTGTTATTTTTAATATGCTGATGTATTCTTAATATGTGGAACAGGAATCAGAATGCTGCCCAAAGTTGAGAAATATGTCAAGTTGTACTTTTCAGATTTGTTTTACACAAGTTAAGACGTTTAATCAGTTAATCTTTTTACTGGTGACTATGGTCTATCTTTTCTTAAAACAATCCTCCTCTGTTATCCTGTACAACTACACACTTCTGGGGCGGCCGTGGCACAGTGGCAATGGCAGTCGACCCCCGATCAGAAGGTTGGAGGTTCGAATCCCGCTTCCGCCCACCATGTGTCGTTGTGTCCCTGGGCAAGACACTTAACCCCGAGTTGCTCCCGGTAGGTCTGGATGGCGCCTTGCAAGGCAGGCTACCACTACCGGTGTATGAATGTGTGAATGAATGGGTGGATGGCTGGTATTGTAAAGCGCTTTGGGGCTCCTCACAGGGGGCTAGAAAGTGCTATATAAATAAGCTCCATTTACCATTTACCATTCTGACCTGAGCTAACGCCCTCCCGTTCCCTGGTGAACAACCAATGAGCGGAGTGGATTTAGCTGAGTCAACTTCCCTTTTTAAGGTTCCACTTCCTGTCTCTCCTGCAGTCTGCTGGAGGAGCTCAAACCATGAGGTTCCCCAAAGAGCTGAATGAACGTCTGTCGAACGCTAAGGACACGTCATCAGTTAAAGATTTATAACATGCCAGTTATAAATTCACTTTGAGCTGTTAAAAGCTCTACTTTAATGAAATTCCTTCGAGGAATCTTTTATCTTGAAAAACCAAACCGGAACTGAGGTTGCTACTTCGGTAGGTCGACGCAGATCTCATTGGAGCTGCTGGAGAGTGAACGAGCTGAAGCCTGAATAACGTGAGCACGGACGGACGGCCTGTGTACGTTGAGGCTAATCTACTTTACCATAGCCGAGACGAAGAATCTTCACAAGGTAAAGAGTCGTTGTTCTTCGCGAGTGAGAGTCTAGCTGAAGCCGATGAAGAGTGTGCTTTTCCTGGTTAAGCACATCAAGATATTACCCCTCCTCACTGCCTCCATTTTCTTTCCATCCTCCATCTTCTTCCCTGAAACTTTCTTTTTATCTTCCTAAGCCAGAAACTTTAAGTTAAAAGTGCATGCAGATATAAAGTAATATGTCATCGCATTACTTGTTCTGTTGTACCTAGAAGTTATGGACGTGTGATTTCATCTGCTGAAGTAAATTATAGGAAAATCTGATCGATCTATCCATGTACATGTACATATGTTGTGATGTAATTTAATGATTTGTTAATTAAATGATTCAGTTCTGCTGAACCAACATAAATTAACGTTTCATGTCTTTTACATCTCATCACCTAGTCACAGATTTATAATTTAATCTGAAAAAGTGAGAACCCGTGAAATTTGATGATAATTTGTGTCAGTCTAAACCCTGCTCAATTTACATAGGTAAAATCAGTAAAACTGATCACCTCCTATATTATTACACATATTATGTTGTGTAGCATATTATGTAGCATGTTGTGTAGCATGTTGTGTAGCATATTGTGTAGCATATTATGTAGCATGTTGTGTAGCATGTTGTGTAGCATATTATGTAGCATGTAGTGTAGCATGTTGTGTATCATGTTGTGTAGCATGTTGTGTAGCATGTTGTGTAGCATATTGTGTAGCATGTTGTGTAGCATATTATGTAGCATGTTGTGGAGCATGTTGTGTAGCATGTTGTGTAGCATATTGTGTAGCATATTATGTAGCATGTTGTGAAGCATGTTGTGTAGCATATTGTGTAGCATGTTGTGTAGCATGTTGTGTAGCATATTGTTTAGCATGTTTAGTAGCATGTTGTGTAGCATATTATGTAGCATGTTGTGTAGCATGTTGTGTAGCATATTGTGTAGCATATTATGTAGCATGTTGTGTAGCATATTGTGTAGCATATTATGTAGCATGTTGTGTAGCATGTTGTGTAGCATATTGTGTTGCATGTTGTGTAGCATGTTGTGTAGCATATTGTGTAGCAGCACCATTAAAGACTGAATATCAGACCAGTGTCAGTAGTAACACACCACAGACTGTGCAGGCTGTCGTAACACACAACGTGCTGCAGCTGTGCATTCAAATAACCTGAAAACGTAGTTGAACTTCTCTTCATGTTCAATGTTTGTGAAACATTTGTTCAAGAAGCATGAGGTCACGTCTGAAACTTAGATAAAAACATGAGGTGGTTGTTAAAAATACAGTTAAGAGATGAAGCAGGCGGCTGTCTGGATGTTGATCGCTGTAACTGCCAAGTGATGTTAGCGCTTCAACATAGATTGAATTGGTTTTATGGGAATAACGTTTGCATTGAATTAAAAAAAAACATAACTGAAAGAACAGAAAGAAGAAAACTTGGTTTCAACTATACAGTAACACAAACTGTAAAGGCTGTCCTTCCACTAGTTATAGAGTATTTAAAAAATAACAAATATGTGTGCATTGTGTTGTTTGCAGTTTAAACATCTGTCTGACTTGTTTGGTCACAGAGCTGTAAATATGAGTTGTACAATTGATTTTTTTTTTAAACTGCAGAACAACCAAAAATAATTATATTGAACAAGTTCATGTTACATCCAGAAGCATAAAAAATGTTTGCTGAAAAAGGGAAAACACTCAGAAACTTTAAACTCAGTTTCTCAGAAACTTTTTTGTTCTGCTCAAATAAGAAACACACCAGGATCCCAGAAATATTTCTGATTAATTGGATTTCAGCATCAGGTTGTCTCAAATACTAAATTTCTTCCAAATATGCAAAAAACTCAAAGCCAAATTTGATTTTATTTTAAAAATACGACATTGAACGTACTTTCCCCTCAGCCCATAAGCCTCCTCCTCCTCTTTCTCACACAACAAATGGACATGAGCAACAGAAGCTACACTAATCCTTAAGCAGTACAGTATTGATTTTAATCACTGCAACTGTTTGGCTGCTTGGCCTGTTTTTATGGGCAGCCATTAAACAATGAGGAGATGACCTGGATGCAGTCCATGTATTACAATCAGATTTTATAAATTGCCCCATTACACCACCTTTCCACTGGTTACTCCTGGAACATTAGCAATTATTTTCACATGGATCACACTCATAAAACCAGTAATCTGGTGATTTAAAGCTTGGCTGTATAAGAACTGGGCTGCAGCTCTCTGAGGCAGGAGGACTTTTAGGCATTGATTTCAGTCTGCTTTCCGAGGACGAAGCAGATCTGGGCTTTTTCTGACACAGATGCAAAGAGCGGCTTGGAGAAAGACCATCACAGGTCAAGTGTAGGCGTTGAGGTGAAGTAGATTAAAATGTTGTGGCATGAGCTGAAGTGGGCTCACTTTGATGTTGTGAGGGCATTTTGATCTATTCTTGTTAACATTTCTTTTTATGTCACATATAAGATGCTTACAAATCATTTGATAATTTTCCCTGCTTTTCATGGCAGCAGAGCCACCATAACATATGAATCACAGAATGCTGCTACAGTTTAGCCTGTGCTGGGCGTGCACTCTAATAAGAGCATTGTTTACGGCAGGGCTGCAGCCTCCCACTGTGTGTGTGTGCTCATGGAGATGGATGGCTGCAGTCTGGAGTGGGAGGTGAGAGAAGCTGCTGCTGTACAGCAAAAGTCCTGTTGATTGCCCACCCACCATCCCGTTACATCTCTACTGGGAAAAAGTGAGGAATTTACTGGGATGAGAGAAAGATGAGATGAAGTGATTCATGTCTGAGGGTGAAAGTGGTGAAGACTCTGCAGAGATGAAGAGCATAAAGTGGACATGAAAAGAAAACAGAAAGGAGGGGACGTGGAGATAAACTACGAATAAGAAAAAGGACAA
>JBBPBX010034240.1:10563-32752 GCA_038048925.1 Garcialebias charrua
TTTGTATTTACTTTAATTTATTCATGCTTCCAGGCATGAGTAATGCCACATCTACAATATATCCTTTCACAAGTTTGATTTATTTGTTGAATACTGTATGTGGCTCAAGTGCAGCCTTTATATTAGCTTTTTCAAATCCAAATTAAAAGGACAAGGTCAAATTGGACAGAACAACTCCAGCTGGGCTTTCTAACAGGTTTTAAGTGTTGTCAGAAGGAATGAAATGAAACACAAGTTTAAAACCCTTTAAGTTTTTTTTTTATCATCAAAACTTTTTAAGATTCGAACAAACAAGTGGAAAGCGTACAAATACTCTTTGTGGACTTCACGACTGCCTTCAATACCATGATGACTACTTCCGGCACTTGGCAAAGCAGGTCGCATCTCTTTTTGCTCCTCTCCTCCCTAAGTTTTCCTCCTCCCTGCTTTTGCATTTTGTCTTGTCTGTAACTCTTCAGTGCTCACTTGAACCAATTTGAGATGGATTTAATTACGTGGGCTGTTTCCTCTATCGATAAAATTTTTTCAACGAAGCGCACCGGACCAGGAGAAGCAGCTTGCCCCTTCGACTCGCATGCAGTGGGATACACTATGGACTCGTGGAGCGAGTGGAAGCCAATGTGTCTGACCGTTCTTTCTGTCGAAGACGTTGAAGATTTGTGGATTATTGGCATATTGGTGGCAACTGCTCTGCTTTTTGGGATTGGCGGAGGTTTCTGCTACTGGAAGCTGAGGGAGGCTGCCATGGCGATCAACGCGCTGGCGAGACTTCCTGCTCAGCAAGATTCTCTGATCCGGGCTATGACCTCAACGACCCAGCTGTTGTACGAACTGAACCGCACGATGGGAGCAGCGGCGGACAGCCGCGGACCTGCGGTGCGTTTTGGGACTCGTTTACAGCCGACCCATCAGGGCACAGATGGGGATTTGTAGCTCGGAACCTCACATGATTCGGCGATTTGGACCAGACAGCACCTGGACTTCAAGGCTGCAGTCAAAAGTACACTGTAGCCTGGCCTGAAAATAAATAAAGCGACTAATCTAATCGGGACTCTGTGCAACCTTGAAAGAAGGCTGACTGAAAACTTCTCCTGGAGTGAAAGCTGTTGAGAACTCGCTGCCCCCCCCACCCTACCCCCAGAGGTCTCTGTGTGCATTCAGATGGAGCCGAGCTGAGGCCATCTACAGACTGTGCTTATCTGAAATGATTACTCACGGACTAATCTCCCTGCTTGCCATGAAATGCAACATGTCTTGTCTCTATTCGTGCTTAAGCTGGTAGAGTTTTTTCGACTTTATCATAGAGTGTCCTAAGACAAATTGTGATAGATTCTTTTTTTGAATACCAATGATTACCCGACTGTATGTTTCTTTTTCCATATCTGATTGTTGGTGGCGCGGTGTTATACTGCTGCGGCTTCCGTGCGTACGTCCCTCTTCGGATGGTGCGCGCGCCAATAGCCTATATGCCACGGGCTTCCGTTCCAGCTCCTCCGCAGGCATTACACATACGGCGCACTTCCGGTTAGCGGGAAAGACACGAACATATATGACTAAATACAATTAATAAAACATCGGCATACACACCAATAACAACTCTATACACATATAAAACCATATAAAATTATGGCGACGTTCTCCCTACGGTTAGCCGCGATAAATGTTCGCCGAAACCCCCCCGCGGAACAGCTGTTCCCACCGGTGGGCGGACACAACGGTACTCACGTGTAGTGCCGGTAGCGCGCAGCCGCTTCCCGTTTCGGCTCGTTGTCATGGTTTGCTACTAGGAGCTAACGCTATCAACAACGGAGGTGGATGGGAACCGGAAGTGGGGGGTGGGTGTTGCATTTTGCCGGAAGTACGTCACGCCCCCCGTGGCATATAGGTAATTGCAAAACTTTGTACCTTGGTGCAAATATGCCAATAAAGATATATTCTATTCTATGATCCCCAAACGCTGATGGACAAACTACTCACAGTAGAACTGAGCCCCTCCATTTGTAACTGGGTCCTAGACTTCTTAACAAACAGACCTCAGTCAGTGAAGAGCCACAACTTCTCCTCCTCCACCAAAACCCTTAGCACTGGCTCTCCTCAGGGATGTGTGTTGAGCCCTCTCTTGTCCACTCTGCTCACGTATGATTGTGCACCTGCCCATCCAGGCTGGCACATTGTAAAGTTTGCAGACGATCAGCTGTGGTTGGATGCATCACAAACAACAAAGATTCCAGCTACAGGCAGGAGGTGGAACACCTGGAGAGTTGGTACAAAGAGAATAACCTTCATGTCAAAATGAAGAAGATGAAGGATGAAGGAGATGATCATGGACTTCAGAAGGAACAAACTTACATACACCCCCTGAACATACAAGTGGATCTGCAGTGGAAGTGGTCTCCAGCTACAAGTACTTGGGTGTACACATGAACGATAACCTCAGCTGGAGCAACAACACCACCAGCCTGATCAAGAAAGGTCATCAGAGACTCTACTTCCTCAGACGGCTGAGACGAGCTGGTCTGAGCAGCCCAGTCCTCACCTCCTTCTACAGGTGTGCAGTGGAGAGCATCCTGTGCTCCAGCATCAACGTGTGGCATGGAGGCTGCACAGTTGCAGAAAGAAAAGCTCTACAGAGAGTGGTGAAGGCTGCACAGAAGTCTGTTGGAGTCAGTCTCCCCACCATCACAGACATTTACACCTCCAGATGCAGGAAGAGGGCCACCTGCATCATGAAGGACCCCACTCACCCAGCACACACAATTTTTGCCCCACTCCCCTCAGGAAGGAGGTTGAGGAGCATTGGGTATAGAACCACTAGACTGAGGAACAGCTTCTACCCTGAGGCTGTTAGACTCACGAATCTTTAATCAATTATAAAACTTTAAAATATGAGCTTCAAATTTTTTACAAAAGCACACCCGTTGAAAGTGTAAGATTTGGACCGACTCAAACAAGAACATTTTTTTATTGTTGTAAGGAAAGGTGCGGCGTCCAGCTGTACAAATGATGAATTTGTCCTTTATCACTATAACTATTTAATCATGAAAACCTTTTTAGGTAGCATAAAGTAGACACTTTTACTTGCAAGATTAAATCAGAGGAGGGGAACATTTGATTTGAAAAGGCCCTTATTAGTAAAATTAAAGCAATGTAAGAGTCAAATGTAAAATTAGAAGAAATATTCAGAAAAAATAAAATCATATAACTTTTCCTTACTTTTCTGATAAAGACAACACTGAAGATTTGTTAACACACTTAAATGTATCTTCTTTAACACAGTAGTAATACTGCATCGATACTGGGGGGAGTGGTGGCGCAGTGGTTAGAGACGATGGGCCATCACCGGTTCAAGTCCCGGTACCAACAACATCAAAAAATGTGGGTGGAAAAAGGTGAAACACCCACACCTGCCTCCACCCTTCAAACTTGCTCAGGGCCCCACTCTGGGCCCCTGAGCAAGGCCCTTAACTCCCACCATCTGCTCCCTAAACAGGTCCCTCGTGAAAATGAGTTATCGTGGCTCAATGAGACTACCTGGATAAATAAAGGGTAAATGAAAAAAAAAAGTAATACCTTTGGATACCAAACAATGTTTATAAACTAGGAAATATTTTGCAAGTTCACCATTGATTTTAATGTTACCAGAGTGTCTAACAGATGTCACAACACTTGGCATACCTGGATCTTTAATATCCCTTTAACTTGTTGACTAGTGCCAAGTTTTGTAGTCTGCTGTGAGTGGTACATTGTACAGTGCAAACACCTCTGGGGAAAAGTTTGCAAGCAAGGTCATCTCTAAAAGTATCGGCACTCCTGAGCAAAACACGCACAAGTGCTATAATTTATATAAAAGCTTAAAAAGCACACACACACAAAACTGCACAGAAGGGTGTGTGGATTAATAATGCACTTCCTGTATGACTCTTTCTGTTGCTTTAATTGTAATATCAGTGGCATTTTTGGAAATCAAAAACAATGCATGACTAAAACATGTTGTTGTTGTTGATTGTCCAAGGAAAATCTACTGTTGCTGTTGTCATCATTCTTTGTTTGTAGCCAGGTCTCTCTTGTAAATGAGTCTTCGAGGCTCAATGGGATTAACCTGCCTAAATAAGGGTTGAATGAATGTGCAGTTGCAAACCTCGTTTTCTTCACCCACACCTTCCACAATCCCTCTTCCATCTCACACTCCATACCACTCTACCCATCCACAAAACCACAAAGTGGAATGGAAGTTGAAGACACTGTGGACAAGCATCCCCCACTAGACTGGCTGCAGTACATATTTTATTAATTATACAAGATACAAGATACAAGATAGGTTTATTAACATTGCATCAATTTTCACCGATACAGCGTAAATATGTAGTTACAGTCATCCAGGAGAGAGAATGAGTGCAAAAAGCTGCAGCTCAACAAAACACATGACATGTTTATCAACACATGATATGCTTATAGCGCGGCCGCTCTCATCTGTCCCCAGATGAAGGTCAAAGGCAGGAAAACAGGCAAAGACACGGGGTTTTACAGCGTTGATATTAAAAAAAGATGAATCACGTTTTGTCTTCAAGACACCGCGTGATCCAGTAAAAACCATATCAAAAAGCACATTTAGTTACAATAACAAATTGAGAGACGGCAGGCAAGGAGATAGAGTCTGTGAGTAACTTCAGACAAACACAAGTTCAGCAGATGTGCAGCTGGGCGTTATCTGAGGCTGCACAGAAATCTCTGGGGGGGGAGGGGGGGTGAGGGCAGCAGGTCTCTTCAGCTCCACACTCCCAGGAGAATGGCTCCCGACAGCCTTCTTTTCAAGGACATGTGCAGAAGCCAGATAATAGTCTTGTTTGTTACCCAATAGACCACAGTGTTCTTTTCCACTGCCGCCATCAAGTCTGTGGTGCTGTTTCATGGCCAAAAAAATCCAAATAATATGTGGTTCCGCTCTATGAGCCCCCATCTGTCCCTTGATTGATCCGGGGTGGCTGTAAACAAGTCCCAAAGCGCACTGCAGGTCCGCGGTGGTCCCCCACCGCTCCAAGCGAGCGATTGAGCTCATACAACAGCTGGGATGAGGAGCTCACGGCCCGGTTCAGAGAATTTTGCTGATCAGGTAGTGTCGACAGCGCGCTGATAGCTGCCGAAGCCTCCCTCAGCTTCCAGTAACAAACAACTCCGCTTACGCCAAAAAACAGAGCAGTTGCTACCAATAATCCAATAATCCACAAATCCTCCACGTCCTCGACACTTAAGACGGTCAGACACATGGGCTGCCACTGACCCCACGAGTCCAGCACGTATCCAGCCGCGTGTGTGTCGGAGGGACAGACAGCTTCTCCTGGCACGGTCCGCTTCGTGGAAAAAATCTTATCCATTGAAGAAACAGCCCAATTTATTAATTCCATATTGGTTCGAGTGAGCGCTGAAGGGTCGCAGACGAGACGAAAAGCAAGCAGGGAGTAGGAAAAACTTAGGGGAGGGAAGAGCAGAAAGATATGCGACTTGCCTTGCCGAGTGCCGGAAGAAAGAAATATTGAAATTGAGTTTTTCTTGTGCATTAGTTCTTGCAGAAGATGATTCCTTCACCATCCAGAAAACTGCATTCAATGAATCAGTGAGATATCACAAGGAGGGTTCTACTAGCATGTTTCTTTGAGAATCTAATTTATCACAAATGTGAAAAAAAAATTTGTTTGGGGGTACTTCTATGAATCACAAGATGGGTGCTCTGCTAAAGCTGGTTTCTGGTCTATTTTGGTGACTCCTGAACTTTTGTAGGGAGGACTGCAGGGAGTGTTTTGTAGCTGTTAGATAGCAACCGTGCCTCACCAACATCATTAATAACTGAAAGTTATGCACCATAACTCATGTTCCCTGAAGGAAGGGAATGAGGTGCAACATATGCTATGGGAATTGCGCCCCCGTACGATTATCTGAAGGAATACATTCACGCCTTTACGGCAGGGGCGTCAGCGTTGCGCCAGAGGCCCCGCCCTCTGGGTACTTAAGCCGCTGACGCCCATCCAACTTTCTCCAAGATGCACTTCACCGAGCTTTCAGCATTGAAAGGGCCAGATATGTTGCACCTCGTTCCCTTCCTTCAGGGAACATGAGTTATGGTGCATAACTTTCAGTTCCCTTTCAGTCATGTCTCTCGGTGCAACATATGCTATGGGAACGTAATTCATTCACGCCCTTGAAATGCTCAGTAAAATGCATGCTAGTGTGAACGTCTGCCCTTGTTCAGCAGGCATCTCAAGGCTACTTTCTACTGTGTGTTAGAAAGGACAGCCTGAGTGACATCACACGCAGTAACATCCAAACTGTTACGCTTTGCAAAAGTGTTTATTGAGCTCCAGTTCGCCGTAGCACAAATGTCTGCCACTGGTACACCCTTGAACAGTGACCACAAGGTGGCCAAGCCCCGAGTAGAGTGAGCGTGCACTCCAGAAGGCACCTGTTGACCTTTGCTACTGTACGCCCTTTTTATGGCCTCAGTCACTGGCCTCAGTCAGAGGCGCTGCTTTGACAGGGCCTTTCTTGTAGCAGGTGCTGCAAAGCACACAAACAGTTGATTTGTTTTTCTCCATTCGGCTGTTCTCTGCATGTAAGTGCTTAAAGCTCTCACGGGGCAGAGAGCCTTCAGCATTTCCTGTTCCTGAGTGAGGACAGGAGCAGGTGGAAAAGAAGAGAGATCAAAGTCCAGACTTCTAGTGTTTAAAGTCAAGACCTTGGGGATACATGCGGGATTAGGCCTTAAGGTGACCTTTGATCCATCAGGGGCGAATCTGGTACACTTTGGATGCATTGACAAGGCATGGAGGTCACCCACGCATTTCGCCGAGCAAAGGGCCAGGAGTAGAGCGGTCTTACAAGAAAATAAATCTATCTTAATATCGCTCAGTGGTTCGAATGGGGGGGGGGTCACAGAGAGCCCACAAGATCAGACTAAGATCCCATCCAGGGGTCAGGATCCTGCTGGGTGGTCTCTTTCTTAGCACGCCCTTCATAAATCTTATTATGAGTGGATGCTCGTCAGGCGTCCTGCTTCCCCAGCCTTCATGACAGGCCGAAATTGCTGATAGAAACACCTTAATTGTTGAGAAAGAACAACCTTTTTCCAGTAAGTCCTGAAGAAAAGTCAGGAACTGAGACAGGTCACATGAATAAGAAATAATATTTCTCTCTGTGCACCAAGCTTCAAAAATACACCATTTCTGTGCGTAAATAGATTGTGTTAACGTAGCTCGTGCATTCTGGATGGTGTTTACCACATTTTCTGGCAGACCTGATGCCACCAGCTTGTTCCTTTCTGCCACCAAGCTGAAGTCTTCCACAGTTCCCAGCCTAAGTGGCGAAACTGTTCCTTCTGGTGACTTGGTGTGTCCCTGAAGAGGAGCAGTTGGTGGAACCAGTTCTCCTCCAAGGACCCTGAATTCTGTGGTCCCCTGAAGGTCAACCACGTTAGGGAGAGGGCCTTTTTGCAGATGCGCTGCCATACTACTCTGATCGAGAGTGTTTGAGGGCAGAGGCAGTCTGTTGTCATTGTTAGACAAAAGTGGAATAGAATGTCTGTTTTTCCTCTTTTTGTTAGGGGTCATGGGACGGAGGAGCTGCAAGTTTTGTAAACGAGCAGATCTCCTGACCCCAGCCCGTTTCCTGGCTGGGTCTGGTTTACTGGTCTTTGGCTTTAACAGAGTGCTGGAGCCAGACAAACCGCTGGGGGTCTGTGTTTCACCAGGTGGGGGGACATCGTTTAAGAGCATAACTGAGTCAGCACAGTGAGCATGGTCACGTGCTGCAGGATCACTGCTTGAGCATTGCGTGTCGCCCATCAATGATAAGAGGACAGCTTCAGCGTGAGAATGTGGAGATGGTCCTTTGTGCTTGGCAGACTTTAAATTGGTTGGTGACCGAGAGCTCAGTTCTCTTCGATTAAAAGGAAGAGGAATCTGATTCAGCCCCGGTTTGTTTATGCACACTGCAGTTTGATCACAACCGCCTTTATGAATGTGTGAAGCTGATGGTAGCCTGTGGACTTCTGCCGTGGCCCCCGTCCCTTACTGGGAGCCGTTGAATAGGTATCCAGGAAGGTGGGTCGTTAGATTCTGTCGGCGTGTATCCCTGGGGTGCGGATGTGTCAAGGGTTTGTTTTGTTTGTGTATTGTCCGCCCAGTGGTTTACAACGAAGCGGGGACTGGAGCACGTGACCCCCCTCACCTATCTCTGTGAGGAGTGTGGGGCCTGCTTGCAGACGCCTCTGTGCCTATCTGTTACAGACAGAACCAAGGCACCCTACTGGGGCTTATTGATTAGGCTAACATCCCGTGAGCCGTGAGAGAGGGGGGGAGATGGACCTCTCCCTTTATTTCGGCTGGCAGGCCAGAGGGACCCGTTCTGCTGAAGTTATTGTGTTTGTTGTTGTTTTTTTTGTTTTTTTTAGTCAATAAAACAGAGAGGGGCTGTTTTTTTTAGCTTTATTCGTGCTTACGTGTAACAACATATTTGACCTTATGTCACTCACAACAAGAAAAACATGATTTGTGCATGAAACAGAGTTACCAGCTTTTTGTACCGTGCTACAAATAAAGTCTGGACATGAGAAGATCATTTCCCGTACCCCGTGGACGGGTGATCGTGTAAAGTCAAGAAGTAGACCTGGTTCATCAGGCACGCTTTTGTCTAGTGTCCCGGTTCGTCGAGGAGGCCCTGTGTCTGACCGCCTGGCGGGGGTCAAACCTGTTTTTGCTCCATGCATGTTCGGTCCGAGGGGGACCCGGCGGTGGTCTCTGCCGGTGCTCGGCCTCGTACGTCGGTCGCTTTTGCGGTGGGGCACGTGATGCTGAGTGGTGTTGAGGCTACGCAGGTCTGCCCCCAGCTGACTCCCTGGGAAGGGGCGAAGGGTTAGGGTCATCCACAGATGGCGTATCGCGATGGCCACCTCAGCCATGCCTCTGCCTTGAGCAACAGCTGCTGTACCCATCATGCGAAGCAAAAGTCGGTTGCCCTGCGGGCTTCATCCAGCACGTCAGCGGCAGCTTGTTTGTCCGTCGTTACCTGGAGCTCCTGTAATTTTTCAGCCAGGTAAGCTTGCATCAACGCAGATGCGTTCATCGCGCGCACCGCGAGTCCCTGAGCTCTGTAGCATTTCTCGAGCAGAGAAGCAGAAGCTCGACAAGCTTTGCTGGGGAGAGTTGGTTTTGTCTCGGATGACTTGGGAGCCAGGTGCGATGCCAGTGTGTCCTCAATTTGAGGCACGTTGGCTATTCCCACTTCATCCATCCCATCCACATCGAGAAACCGTGAAAGTGGTAACAGCATAGGAGCTCTGGGCTGAGACCAGGTGCGAGTCAGCTCTTAGATGAAGTCCGAGAACACGGGCATCCTTTGCTGCTTTGAGTAAAAATAGTTTCCTACCAACCTCGTGACCTGTTGACGAGGCGGAGGTTCTGGCCATGGGATCTGCAGCGCGTCCCTTGCTCTGTGACATGAATCGAACAGAGCAGGGATGGAAAAGTCAGTCTCCGGGAGCACAGGTACCAGGGTGCGGGAGAGATCTTCTCCCTGTTCCTCGTATTCGACGTCTGCGTCCTCCGCGGAAAATTTGCCTGAGGCTGAAATCGAGATCTCGTCCTCGTTCATCATGCCTCGAGTGTCAAATTCGACTGTTAAGTCCATCATGGGAGCCAGCACATCAGGGTTGTCGCCCCATTCGACTCGTGTGCTGTCATCCAGAGCCATGTTCTCGAGCTCCGGCGTGGGAGTGAGGGGCTCAGTGGTATCCGGGTCCGCTGGCGCCGCAGCGGCACCCATGGCCTTGGCAACGAAGTCCGCCCGGTGCCTCCTCACAGCCTCCAGCATCTGGCTGCAGTGTGGGCAAGAGTCGGGCACATCCAGTGCCATTTTTGCGTGCAACATCCCCAAGCAGACGGGACAGGCCTCGTGGTTGTCCGTAGCTGAGAGGTAGAAACCGCATCCACTGGGGCAGGCGCGCGAGGTTGGGCTCGCCATCCTGCTGGTTTTCCTTGGAAGTCTTGTCTTTCGCTTTCCTTTCTCCGAAGGCATGTCCGAGATAAGACGAGCGAGTCCTTCCAAAATCCTTTTTCTTTTATTTTGAGACGTCTCCTCCGTCGCGTCACTTTCGCTGGCTAGCCCGGTACGAGTTAGCAGGGGTAGCGGGTTTTGCACAGTTAGCGCCGTCGAGTGAAGCAGTCTGCGGAGAGAGGAGAAGAAAAAACTTCAGGGTTAAGGGAAAATGTGCCGGACTAGCTTTCGCTAGCCCAGTAATACGTAGGAATAATTCTCCGTACGCTCTGTGTAGGGAGCAAGCTCACCTCTGGTTGAGCAATGAAGCAACAGAGAAGTCCCGCGAATAGAGGTAGTTCAGGTTTAACACTAGAAGTCCCAGGATTTTCGACCTCCCCCCAGAAGTCCTGAAAGAGGGTCAAAAGACCCTTAGTCCAAACCAACCATTAGTGGGTCCACATTAGTGGGCCATTAACTGCCTTTTGTTATAAATATGCGTGCACACAACTCAGACACCCCCACCACACCAGACTGCACAAACTGCATTCCAATGTTTCCACCAGGTAAGTAAGACTCTGCTTGCACTTCCCCCCTTAGTCAGAAGAGAGGCCCTGACCTGAATTCACACATAACAGACCCTGAAGTTATCTCACAGTTGAACATTTTGGGATATCCACTGAACGGAAAGCTTTGTCTGCTCCAGAACAGTTTTATGCATAAAATTGTCTCATTCTGCTGTGCTGACTATCCTGTAACTTTGATGTTCTGTCAAATAAATTATTTTGCTTACAAGTACTGTCTCTCTCCTTGTCCTTGGCACTTGTATATACGGTGCGTGCCGGCACATGCAGGTGGCCCATTGCTGTGTTCTAAAACATGCTTGACCTATTGTTGTCTGTCACCTGACGGACAGACACAGGTCACATGACATGAAGTCAACTGACGGACCGACATAGGTCACACGACATGAGGTCAACTGACGGACCGACACAGGTCACATGACATGAGGTCAACTGACGGACCGACAAAGGTCACATGACCTGAGGTCAAGTGACGGACCAACACAGGTCACATGACCTGAGGTCAAGTGACAGACCAACACAGGTCACACGACATGAAGTCAACTGACAGACCGACACAGGTCACATGACATGAGATCAAGTGACGGACCGACACAGGTCACATGACCTGAGGTCAAGTGACGGACCAACACAGGTCACATGACCTGAGGTCAACTGACAAAACGACACAAGTCACATGACATGAAGTCAACTGACGGACCGACACTGGTCACACGACATGAGGTCAACTGACGGACCAACACGGGTCACTTGACCTGAGGTCAACTGACGGACCGACATAGGTCACACAACATGAAGTCAACTGATGGAATGACACTGGTCACTCGACATGAGTTCAACTGACGGACCGACACAGGTCACATGGCATGAGGTCAACTGACGTACCGACACAGGTCACACGGCATGAGGTCAACTGACGTACCGACACAGGTCACATGACCTGAGGTCAACTGACGGACCGACACAGGTCACATGACCTGAGGTCAACTGACTGACCGACACAGGTCACATGACCTGAGGTCAACTGACGGACCGACATAGGTCACACGACATGAAGTCAACTGATGGACCGACACTGGTCACTCGACATGAGGTCAACTGACGGACCGACACAGGTCACACGGCATGAGGTCAACTGACGTACCGACACAGGTCACATGACCTGAGGTCAACTGACGGACCGACACAGGTCACATGACCTGAGGTCAACTGACGGACCGACATAGGTCACACGACATGAAGTCAACTGATGGACCGACACTGGTCACTCGACATGAGGTCAACTGACGGACCGACACAGGTCACACGGCATGAGGTCAACTGACGTACCGACACAGGTCACATGACCTGAGGTCAACTGATGGACCGACACAGGTCACATGACCTGAGGTCAACTGACTGACCGACACAGGTCACATGACCTGAGGTCAAGTGACGGACTGACACAGGTCACATGACCTGAGGTGAACTGACGGACCAACACAGGTCACATGACCTGAGGTCAAGTGACGGACCAACACAGGTCACATGACCTAAGGTCAAGTGACGGACCAGCACAGGTCACACAACATGAAGTCAACTGACGGACCAACACAGGTCACATGACATGAGGTCAACTGAGGGACCGACACAGGTCATATGACCTGAGGTCAAGTGACGGACCAACACAGGTCACATGACCTAAGGTCAACTGACGGACCGACACAGGTCACACGACATGAGGTCAACTGACGGACCGACACAGGTCACATGACCTGAGGTCAACTGATGGACCGACATAGGTCACATGACCTGAGGTCAACTGACTGACTGACACAGGTCACATGACCTAAGGTCAAGTGACGGACTGACACAGGTCACATGACCTGAGGTGAACTGACGGACCAACACAGGTCACATGACCTGAGGTCAAGTGACGGACCAACACAGGTCACATGACCTAAGGTCAAGTGACGGACCAGCACAGGTCACACAACATGAAGTCAACTGACGGACCAACATAGGTCACATGACCTGAGGTCAAGTGACGGACCAACATATGTAGCCCACTGAAAGGGACCGGGGGATTTAGAAGCCAAGTTCACTTGCGCAAAAAAGCGCAGCCTTAGTCAAATTAGTGTGCCCCCTCCTGTGGTGCGCCAGTAATGGCCTTATTTACAAAACAAAAGCGCCTGTTAACAGCTCATTATAGGATGTTAGCTAAAATCCTTCGGGTCACTCGACCCGTCTCTGGGTTCCAAAGGTAGAAATGCTGAATGACCCTTCTCTGGGACTTCTAGTGTTAAGCGAGGTGAAGGGCAAAAAGAGAAAGTTGGATGGGCGTCAGCGGCTTAAGTACCCAGAGGGCGGGGCCTCTGGCGCAACGGTGACGCCCCTGCCGTAAAGGCGTGAATATATTCCTTCAGGTAATCACGCGGGGGCGCAATTCCCATAGCATATGTTGCACCAAGAGACATGACTGAACGGGAACTGGTCCACATGATCAATTTGTAAAAGCTTTAGGTGTGTGTCAATGTTTCTTACTTTATTACAATGCATCCTTTTAACATATTTGTTTTCACTAAGATACTAAATGTTTAGTAACTTGCAGGTGAGGAGTTAATTGGTGGGCATCATGCACTTGGACAGCTGCTCTACCTGAACTAAAATCACCACAGTGTGCAACATGTGCTCATTTGACCAAAGATCAGATTTAAAGACCGTGTAAAGTCAAATTAAATGTGTGTTTTGAGTTTGTCACACGGCATAAATATGTGTTATTAATCACCCATATAAATCTGACTGATTAAAAACATTGTTTACCTTATAAAATTAAGTCTCAAAAATAATGAAAATACACAATTGTGCCCTGGTCTGAAACGCTGGGGGCGTGTCAGCATGTGGGCGTGGTTTCAGCACAGTACTGCACCCGTGTCCTGCCCAGTGAAGAACTGCGGTAAAGTGAGGATGTTCGCGAATGCTGGCAGCCTAATTGGAGTTCTCCAGCTCTACTCATTTGAACCTCCAGAGCCAGACTCTGAGTCAGACAGTGACCACTGTGACGGTCGGCATCGTTCTTCACAGCCTGAGCTGTGTGTGGAGAGGCAGACAGGTGTAGCAGAGATCCAGTAAACCTGCTCTGTTTTTATCTGAGTGCAGCTCATTTTTCCAAGAGTTACGCTGTTTTTAGTGCACAAACAACTCTGGTTTTGTTTTTAAAGTTGAGGACACAACTATAATTCATAACTCCGCTGTTATGTGTTTAATAATAAGCGCTATTTTAGAAGATGAGCGGACTCGCTGCACCCGGTCCGACCCGGTCACTATCGCATGCGGGGTCTGTGTTGGTGATTAAAATATAGAGTAATCACGTTGATAACTAAGTATGCAATGGACCTGTCGCATTTTCTTAGCAAAAAAGGAGCTATAGCTATTGCTATCTGATGCTATCTGCGATTCGCGAGTGAACGGCTCCACCGAGGCAAGAACTAATTTATACGGCTGGAGCTGCAGGGGGTGGGGCTTTAGACCGCGTGACGAAACGCAGTCACATTTAAAACACGCCCAAAAAATCCTGAAACAGAAATATCGTTATACACAGTTTGATCTATAACTCCAAAATTAATTGAGCTACAATTTTGAGACTTTTTACTCATTTACAAGATTACAATTATGACATTTATAATGTTTATTGAAGAAAATATTGAAATTCACTTTACACGAAACTTCCGGCTGAATGGCGGTGGGATAAGTTGTGTTTAGGTGCGCTCCTGCGGAACTGGCCTGTTTTCCAACTAATGCCTGGCACTTTCTTCCGATTTTGACCGCAAACAATAGACATTCTACGCATATCTCCTGTTCGATCGCCAAAATGAAACCAAAGTCTGCTAAAGGAGTAAGTTCGATCGAAGCTCACCTGCGGCCTAATCCTCGTGGCGGAACCTCGAGCTATCCTGGGTCACCTCCTTCATCTGATGCAGCAGCTACCGCTGCAGTTTGTGACGTCGGCACCCTCAAACAGGAGCTGCTGGTGGCTCTCCGAGAGGACTTTACTGCTATAATTAAAGCAGAATTCCATGCCGCTCTGGGTGAAAGTCTCTTGTCGATCAACGCCGAGCTGTTAGCCCTCAAAAAGGAGCTATCATCGGGGCTAGCTACAGTGCAGGAGAACTTCACGGGGCTAAAGCTAACGGTAGCAGAGGTGGAGAAGTCAGTCTCCACCTGCACAGATGACATCGTTAGCCTCCAGAAAAAAGTCGAGACCCTCACGAAGACGGTGGCACAGCTGGAGGATAAATGTGACGATTTGGAATCCCGGTCCCGACGTCAGAACATCCGGATTATCGGTGTCCCGGAGGATGACCCTTCATCGGCTACAACGGCTTCGGTCTCTCGGATGCTAAAGGAGGCCTTCGGCTTCGAGGAGGAGCCGCTGCTGGATCACGCTCACCGCATCCCAGTCCCCAAACCGAAGGCAGGCGAGCGGCCCCGTCCAATTGTGGCTAAGCTACACTACCACACGGACTGTGTGAAAATCCTGGCGAAGGCGAAGGAGCAGCAGCAGGTCAAAGTGAACGGTACAAATATCTTTGTGTTCCCCGACTACACTGCCAGAACGGCTCGCGCGCGGGCCGCCTTCACTGAGTGTCGCCGCAAGCTTCGCGGCGTCCAGGGGGTTCGGTTCGGCCTGCTCCACCCGGCCCGGCTGAAGATCACGCATGATGGAACTACACGAGTGTTCACGTCCCCTGAAGAGGCGAGTGTGTACATCGAGTCGATTGCAAAATGAGAAATATAATTAGTGTACTTTGTTTTACACTCAGGGAATGTCAGTATTATTAGTCATTATTATTATTATTATTATTATTATTCATGTTTAAAAATATAATCAGAGTGCTCTGTTTACACTCACGGATTTAATGGGTAGAAATAATAATCAGTGTGCCTTTTCTTTCATACTCAGGGAACGTTATTATTATTAGTTATTATTATTATTATTATTATTCATGTTTAAAAATATAATCAGAGTGCTCTGCTTACACTCACGGATTTAATGGGTAGAAATAATAATCAGTGTGTTTTTTTTCATACTCAGGGAACGTCAGTATTATTAGTTATTATTATTATTCATGTTTTAAAAATATAATCAGAGTGCTCTGTTTACACTCACGGATTTAATGGGTAGAAATAATAATCAGTGTGCTTTTTCTTTCATACCCAGGGAACGTTAGTATTATTAGTTATTATTATAATTCATGTTTAAAAATCAGAGTGCTCTGTTCACATTCACGGATTTAATGGGTAGAAATGTAATTACTGTAGTGTGCTTTTTCTTTCATACTCAGGGAACGTTAAAATTATTCGTTATTATTAATATTATTATCATTCGTGTTTAAAAACATAATTAGAGTGCTTTGTTTACATTCACGGATTTAATGTTTAGAAATATAATTAGCCAGTTTTTTTTTCTTCTTCTTTTTTTTTTTTTCATAGTCAGGGAACGTTAGTATTATTAGTTATTATTATTATTCATGCTTAGAAATATAATTAGTGTGTTTTGTTTGCATCCACGGATTTAATGTTTATAATTATAATTACTGTGTATTGTTTGCATTCACGGTTTTAATGTTTAGAATTATAATCAGTGTGTTTTATTTACATTTAGGGATTTAATGTTTTGGATTATATGGTGGGCTTTGGTTCGCATTTGGGGAATGTTATTACTATTAGTTATTATTATTATCAATCACTGCTTTTTTAGTTGTTTTTTTTGTTTGTTTTTTAAAGAGTTCTTGCTCTTCCAGATTAGTGCCTATTACATATTTTAAATTTTCTTTTCATTTAGCTAGTTCTGTGGGAGTCACCTGGTACAGGTTGTGATGTGGTGCCATTTGACCGTAAGGACAAGTTTTCTAGTGACTCCTGTTGGAGTCTGCACAGTCCCTTCATCTGGGGAAGGGCCAAGTGCAAGTGGGGGGGGTTTCCTTTTTTTTTTTTTCTCTCCGGGGTGGGGGCGGGGATTGGGAAGGATGGCAATATTTTACAACCCTTATTATGAACAACAGGTCACATGGCTGTTGATTTGAAAGCTTCCTCAACATCATCTGCTGTCAGATTCCTAAGCTGGAATGTTAAAGGTCTTAATAATCCGGTGAAACGGTCTAAAATATATTCTCATATGAAACGCCTGAATCCAGACGTAATATTCCTACAGGAAACACATTTGCAAAATTCAAATCAGGTCAGGCTTAAATATCCATGGATTGGGGAGATTTACCATTCGAGCTTCAACTCAAAAGCCAGAGGAGTTGCCATACTATTTAATAAGAATATTCATTTTACAGCATCAAAAATAATGAAGGATACAAATGGCAGATTTCTTATAATCGCGGGCTCTCTGTTCCATACCCCCGTTTTATTAGTGAACATTTATGCACCAAACTTTGATAACCCAGACTTTATAAACAATTTAGTAAGCACACTTCCATATCTTGACACTCATCTGTTAATTTTAGCTGGGGACCTGAATTGTGTTATGAACACATCATTAGATCGCTCTTCGTCTCGGCCCTGCACACAGTCTAATATGTCTAAATCTATTTTGGATTTTATGTCCCAAAATGGATATGTAGATCCATGGAGGGCACAGAATCCACTAACAAGGACCTATTCTTTTTACTCGCAGGTGCACCAATCCTATTCCCGTATAGATTATTTTTTTGTTGACAGCTCTTTAATGCAGAGAGTCACTTCTTCTGAATACTATCCGATTGTTATCTCAGACCATTCTCCTCTAAGCATTGATATAAACTTTATAAATAAACCCCGTTCTAGTCCTCGTTGGAGATTTAATAGTCTCCTGTTATCAGATGAGCCATTTAATAAATTCATCTTATCAGCAATTGACGATTTCCTAATGTTCAATAAGAGCGATACAATTTCTCCCTCACTATTATGGGAAACATTAAAAGCCTATATTCGTGGTCAGATTATTTCTTTTTCAGCTAATGTCAATAAAAATCTACGCACTAAGATATCAGAAATATCAACAAAAATTCAGAATATTGACAGGCAAAATGCCGTTAATCCGTCACACGATTTGCTGAAACAGCGACAGGATCTTCAAATGGAACTTGATCTTTTAACAACATCTGATGCGGAGCGTCTCTTAATCCGATCTCGAGCCACTTATTATGAGCATGGGGAAAAACCAAGTAGACTTTTGGCACATCAACTGAAACGAAAGGCTAGCTCTCACACAATATCGCAAATCAAGGATCGATCGGGCAACCTTGTCTCAGACCCTGTCTCCATTAGTGACACCTTTAAAAAATTCTACTGCGATCTGTATAAATCTGAACTACAAGCAGACTCAAACGAGCTACTCGCCTTTCTTCAGAATATTGACATTCCTAGGATAGACAAATTGATTTCTGACCAACTTGAGGCTCCCATTAAATTAGAAGAAATATTAGAGTCAATTAAGAATATGCAAAGTGGTAAAACACCTGGCTCGGATGGTTTCTCTGCCGAATTTTTCAAAAAATTTAAAGATAAGATAGCCCCTCTTCTTCTCGAGGTTTATAATGAGTCATTCGGGCGTGGCCTGCTACCTCCCACCTTGACTCAAGCTTCAATCTCTCTCCTGTTAAAGAAGGATAAAGATCCTACTGCTTGCGAGTCTTATAGACCCCTTTCACTCTTGAATGTGGATTTTAAGATTTTGTCCAAAATACTCGCAACTCGGCTTGAGACAGTTCTCCCTCTGATTATCTCACAAGAACAAAATGGATTCATCAAAGGTCGCCAGTTGTTTTTTAATACCCGTACAATATTGAACACAATTTTTTCAACTCATTCCCCCAAGTCTCCTGAAGTAATCATTTCTCTTGACGCCGAGAAAGCTTTTGATCGAGTAGAATGGGAGTATCTCTTTGCCGCTCTTAATAGGTTTGGTTTTGGAGAGAGGTTTGTGTCCTGGATCAAACTACTTTATACATCTCCTCAAGCATGTATTCTTACTAATTCCATCCAATCGGATTATTTTTCGGTGGGGCGTGGTACTAGACAGGGTTGCCCTCTTTCCCCCCTCTTGTTTGCGTTAGCCATTGAGCCTCTTTCTGTTGCCCTAAGATCCCTTTCTTCTTTTCACGGAATCATCCGCTCTGGCGTCGAGCTTAAACTGTCCTTATATGCAGATGACCTTCTCCTGTATGTTTCTGACCCATTATGTAGCCTTCCCCCAATTTTAAATACTCTGGAAAAATTTGGATCGTATTCCGGCTATAAAATTAATTCACTTAAAACCGAATGCTACCCAGTGAATTCATTAGCTTTAAAGCTTAAGCCTTCTGATATCCCTTTTAGGCTCAGTCCCTCGGGGTTTAGATATTTGGGAATTAATATTGCACGTACTCTGCCCTCGATGTTTTCTCAGAATTATACCCCACTAGTCTCCCAAATTGCATCAGACCTTCAGAGGTGGAACTCTCTCCCTCTTTCACTAATTGGCAGGATTAATATTATCAAAATGAATGTGCTACCTAGACTTCTGTTTTTATATCAAAACATCCCTCTGTTTTTGCCCAAACAGTTCTTCAGGTCCCTGGATCAGATGGTCTCTTCCTTTTTGTGGAATGGAAAGGCCCCCAGAATGAGACTTTCTTTATTACAACAGTTCACCACAAATGGTGGTCTTTCTCTACCTAATTTTACAATGTATTACTGGTCCTCGCATATTCATAAACTGAATTATTGGTTAAATTCACCGGATCTGATTTGGTGCAAACTTGAAGTTCAATCGATTTCTGCATCTTTTTCACCTGCCTCAATTATTTATTCATCATTACCAATTAAACTATCCTCTGTTACTACAAATCCTATAGTGCTTTCCACACTCAGGATCTGGTCACAATTTAGGTCCCATTTTAAATTTGTATTACCATCTAATAAAATGCCGTTATTAAAGAATCACATTTTCTCTCCAGCATCTACTAATGCTGCCTATAGAATTTGGCATGAGAGAGGTATTAGAACAATGAGAGACCTTTACGAAGATGGTTTGTTCCTTAGTTTTTCAGAATTGTCTTCTAAATTTAATCTACCCACTTCACATTTGTTTCTTTATTTCCAAATTAGACATTGCGTTTCATCACGGTTTCCAAATTTTCCAACTTTGCCTACTGACCCACCATGGGTCGAATTCCTAGCTTTGAAGCCTAATCTGAAATCTCCTCTTTCTATTATTTATGGAAAACTTATGGCAATTGAGGCCGACTCATCAGGTAAAACCAGAACTGCATGGGAACGGGAATTGGGTGTTGAACTGTCAGAGTCATGGTGGGATAAAGTTATTCTCAGCATACGCCAGAGTACACCATGTGCCAGACTACAATTAATACAGTTTAAAGTAATAAATAGAGTACATTTTTCAAAGTCCCGTCTATCAAAAATTTTCCCTTCAATTTCAGACCAATGTGATAGATGTCAGGCCTCACCTTGCAACTTAAGTCATATGTTTTTCTTTTGCCCAAAATTACAAGGGTTCTGGAAATACTTCTTCTCCATACTCTCAGGAGTTTTTAAGATCCAGATTCAGAGTGATCCACTTATTGCCATTTTTGGAGTTCCAGGGACCACACTTAACCTATCCCGCCAGCAGGGGGAGGTCCTGGCCTTCTGTTCTCTCCTTGCCAGGCGTTGTATTTTGCTCGCCTGGAAATCTCCCACACCTCCATCCACATCGCAATGGCTTAACACCGTAAGATAATTCTTGAAAATACAAGCCCAAAACCAGAAAAGTTGGCACGTTGTGCAAATCGCAAATAAAAACAGAATACAATGACTTGCAAATCTTTTTCAACCCATATTCAACTGAATAGAATGCAAAGACAATATATTTAATGTTCGAACGGAGAAACTTTATTTTGTTTTGCAAATAACCATTAACTTAGAATTCAATGGCAGCAACACATTGCAAAAAAGTTGGCACAGGGACATATTTACCACTGTGTTACATCGCCTTTCCTTTTAACAACACTCAGTAAACGTTTGGGAACTGAGGAGACCAATTTTTGAAGCTTTTCAGGTGGAATTCTTCCCCATTCTTGCTTGATGTACAGCTTAAGTTGTTCAACAGTCCGGGGTCTCCGTTGTCGTATTTTACGTTTCATAATGCGCCACACATTTTCAATGGGGGACAGGTCTGGACTGCAGGCAGGCCAGGGGAGGACCCGCACTCTTTTGCTACGAAGCCACGCTGTTGTAACACGTGCAGAATGTGGCTTGGCATTGTCTTGCTGAAATAAGCTGGGGCGTCCATGAAAAAGACGTCGCTTGGATGGCAGCATATGTTGCTCCAAAACCTGTATGTACCTTTCAGCATTAATGGTGCCTTCACAGATGTGTAAGTTACCCATGCCTTGGGCACTAATGCACCCCCATACCATCACAGATGCTGGCTTTTGAACTTTGCGCCTATAACAGTCCTGATGGTTCTTTTCCTCTTTGGTCCGTAAGACACGACGTCCACAGTTTCCAAAGACAATTTGAAATGTGGACTCATCAGACCACAGAACACTTTTCCACTTTGCATCAGTCCATCTCAGATGAGCTCGGGCCCAGCAAAGCCGGCGGCGTTTCTGGATCTTGTTGATGAATGGCTTTTGCTTTGCATAGTAGAGCTTTAACTTGCACTTACAGATGTAGCGACGAACTGTAGTTACTGACAGTGGTTTTCTGAAGTATTCCTGAGCCCATGTGGTGATATCTTTTACACACTGATGTCGGTTTTTGATGCAGTACCGCCTGAGGGATCGAAGGTCACGGGCATTCAATGTTGGTTTTCGGCCTTGCCCCTTACGTGTAGTGATTTCTCCAGATTCTCTGAACCTTTTGATGATATTACGGACCGTAGATGGTGAAATTCCTAAATTCCTTGCAATAGCTCGTTGAGAAAAGTTGTTCTTGAACTGTTCGACAATTTGCCCACGCATTTGTTCACAGAGTGGTGACCCTCGCCCCATCCTTCTATGTGGATGACTGAGCATGTCAAGGAAGCTGCTTTTATACCCAATCATGGCACCCACCTGTTCCCAATTTGCATGTTCACCTGTGGGATATTCCAAATAAGTGTTTGATGAGCATTCCTCAAATTTCTCTGTCTTCTTTGTCACTTGTGCCAGCTTTTTTGAAACATGTTGCAGGCATCAAATTCCAAATGAGCTAATAATTGCAAAAAATAACAAAGTTTACCAGTTCGAACGTTAAGTATGTGGTCTTTGCAGTGTGTTCAATTGAATATAGGTTGAAAAAGATTTGCAAGTCATTGTATTCTGTTTTTATTTGCGATTTCCACAACGTGCCAACTTTTCTGGTTTTGGGCTTGTAGAAAAAATTTCATTAACAGTGAAAGGTAGTTCTGAAAAATTTACTTATAAATGGGCACCCTTTGTGTCATATGTAAAATCTTTGCCTTCACAACATACAGACTGATACCCTGATTCATGCTGAAGGGAACATGAGGGAGACCATATATTGTGTCTTTAAACACATATAGTGCCACCCAGATGTAACTAAAGGATTTTAACAGGGGTCAGTATTAAGCT
>JBBPBX010034241.1:0-32751 GCA_038048925.1 Garcialebias charrua
TGTGAAACTGAATGCCTTGCTTGGATCAAAGCTTGTGCACGACCACAAAACTGAACAATTATTCCTTTCACCAGCAGAGAAGGGTTGACCTGCTTTTGAAACCTGCTAGTTAACAACACGCGGTCACGATGAGAGAAAGCCACAGTTCACTGAACGTCCTGGAAGTTGGGAAGAAACAGCTCCGCTAACCCCACATGAGCTAGCTAACGCAACGAGCTCTACTGTCGATTTCACCTAAAACTGCACAAAATCGTGACACGAAGGCTGGATTTTAACTAACACACCAGACGGCTGAGCTCGTTTGCCCTCACAAAAGTCGCTGTCGGCGTGTTTAGCAGCTAAAGCAGCAACGGCTAACCAACCACTTAAGGAATGAATGGAGATTACAGTTAGCATTAGCTTTGCGACCAAGGCACACAAACTTTTGCCAACAATAGAAATCGCTGATTTCAAAAGTAACCCTCAAAACCATGAATGCCTGACTTACCCAGCCTTGCAGGACAATAGGCATCAGTGATCCTGTCCACAGCTGTAATAATGCTGAGCCTGAGCGTGTGAGGAGCTGATGTTTTCCCCATCAGACGGTAGCATTAGCGGTGACGCGCACGCTGTTTGGAGGCATCGCGTGGATCAAACAACTTGATAACGTCCACAAAAAAAAAACATGAACTTGTTGGTTCCCCTGTCCATTGTCATGGCTGATATTTTGTTGGAATCTGGCAGAAATGATACACTATTCGACTCAAAAATACCCTGCAGTCAGTCGACGCCATGTTTTCCATTGACACCAAAGCTGCGCTTGGGAGACGTGCAGCCATCTTGGAGCTTAGGGGGCGTTTCTGGGCGGAGCTTGGTAAGGTCCATTATCGTACCCACCACTGCACCCTGTATTCACTGGTTAATTGGACATCATTAACCTCACGCAGACTCTTCCACTGGTACATTTTCATCTTTAAATCACTTCTTGGTCTGCTGCCCTCATACATCTCCTCCTACATGTCTTTGCGTGAGTGCAGCTACAGCGTGCGCTCTCAGGACATGATTACCTGCAGTGTTCCGTCAGTGAGGACTGAACTTGGAAAAAGGGCCTTCTCCTACTCCGCTCCTGCTTCCTGGAATATCTTACAAAAAGATCTGAAGCTCTCGACCTTGACTTCTCTAAATGATTTTCAGAATCTGTTGGAATCCTGGCAAAAACCAATGCAGATTTGTTCCTGTTTTTGATTTTGTACATCTACCTTATAATGTTCGCTAGTTTTTGCTACTTTTCTTTTGTTTATTGTTCAATGTATTTGTATCATTGCTGTTCATCATTCTTTAGTTTGTAGCAGGTCGCTTTCGTAAATGAGCCCTCGAGGCTCAATGAGATTTACCTGACTAAATAAAGGTTGAATGAATGAAAAATATGCTTAATTAAGCTATGCACTGCTTCACAAAGTACAACAACTCTTACGATACAAATAAGTAAAAAAATAAATAAAGAAAAAAGAATAAAGAAAAACAAGTTCGATACCTTCTCCAGAGGCACTGGGGTTCAACAATGGTCTCAGAGCGTCCCACTGAGGCAATGAAGGCAAACGGCCATGCCAGGAGCATCATAAATGCAGCTATGAGGAGACGGATGGGAAATAGAGTGACTGTCATCACTGCAATCTGTTAAGAAGTAAAAACAAGCAGAGGGGAAAAAATGCATTAAGACAATAGTTTAAACTCATTTAAAGTTTCTGTTTTGGTTCTTATTACAGCTGAAGTTCAAGTTTTACTGCAGATTATGCAGTCATGGTTTTGTGTTAGATGTTCCAAACTTGAAACCTATTGCAAGTAAAATTTCCACAAACTACCAATTCCCCTTCAAAAAATGTCCATTAAATCCTTTTATGCTTTCTCTACTGCAGGCTCCAACCCAATTCTATTTTGGTCTTTGTTACTAGCCTCCACAGATTTGGCAAACATCAAACAGTCCTGGAGCATCACCACACACACCCGAATTGAAACTCTGGTATATTTACCTGCAGCTAATATGCTTAATCAGCACTTTGTGAATTTGGTTAGTGGGAACACAAATGGGATTTTCCAGCCTCAGAGGAACAGTACTGCACAGTAATGGCTGTGTTGCTTTCAACGATTTTAAAACACCAAAGGAGAAATGAAAGCAGATGTAAAAGAAAATGCAAAGGGAGCTACAAAATGTAGCACTTTTGAATATAGTAGAGGAGCGCAAAGCTTTCTAACAAAGAAGTTTTGGAAGCAAAAAAAATAATCGTTTTTTTTTTTTTTTTTTTCAATTTAAAGTACAGTATACAACATTATCAAGGTTTTATTATACCAAAGGCTGGAGCCCATGTATAAACAAAGATTCATTGTGAGATTAATGATTATTTAAAGGAGGAATCTTTACAGTTTTAGCATTAACCCAGGTAAAATCACCAGGAAGGTAAAGATTTACATCTCTAGTATGACAGTTAGCAACTTTAAAGGAGACATACATGTTTACTACATTTACATGAATAAATCAAAATAAAACATATCAGAACTCCACTATCACCATCAGAAAAGCATTGCACTCTAAAAGAAGATGGTTACTGGATACTTGAGTTTTTACTTTTGATTTATTTATTTTTTAAACATGCAAAAAGGCCATTTGATTTTTTTCTTGGCTTTTTATGAATTATTTGCTTTAGGATGCAACTGTGTCAAAATAAGAAATCTGAAAACTGTAAGAAGAAATATTAAATGAGTTAAGAAATTAAATCAGCACTAAGTTTCCTACCGGTATGCCAATTATTTAACAAAAGATCTCACAAACTGTTAGCACTAAATATTACTCTCAGGTACTACTAAACTAATATTTATTTTAATATTTTTCCTTTAATCTCTGCATGTGTCCTTTATTGTTCAGCACTTAGAAAATAACCTGTAATTTTCAAATGTACAGTATATGTTGTCTGGCTCTATTTGAGTCCTCATGACTCAGCAACACTAACCTGTATAAATAAATGTTGAATACAAAATGTGCTTTATAAAAAAAAAGACATCGTTTAATATCTGTAAAACTGGCTGAATTACAGTGATGCTTGAGTTTGTGAAAACGTTATAATTTACCATATGTCTGCATAAATATGACGTAAAACATCATCAGATTTTCACACAAGTCCTAAAAGTTGATAAAGAGATTCTAGTTACCGTAAACAAATCAGACAAAAAAGGTATACTTGGTCATTTATTTATTGAGGGAAATGATCCAATTTACATATTTGTTAGTGGCAACAGTGGACACACTGCAAGAACAACTGTATAATTATTTTAGTGTGTGCTAAGATCAGTTAGCAGTGGCGGCTATGATTACTTGGTCCTAATGTTCATACAATGAATACATAGAGAGTTTATTAAAATGTGTCCACTGGTTCATGAAATATTTTACTTAAATGGAGGCAGGCAATAATTAAAATGGGTTTATAATGTAGAAAATCAACTCGCAACATACCATCCATGACCACACCCAACATTTGGTCACAGATGGATGAACAGGGATGTGTAGTTGCCAGTTAGAACTTTGTTTCAACGTTTAGTGACTTTTCAGAATAATTTAATCATTTTTAAGTAATACAAAAAAAAAAAGAAACTTTTGGTTTTGCATTACACACATTTGTTTTAAGTACAGAGAAGAAAGAGCTGAAGTGGATTAATTAAAGTGATGACAAGCTTATCTAGTACAAAATACAGTCCCGAGTCTGACCTCTATCCAGTGGGTAGAAAAGGAAACGAGAAGCAGCACATAATATACTGACATGTAACAAAACAATTGCATCTCCCATCGCTTTCATGTCATTTTTCTCCAACAGCCAGAAGTACAATATAAAGCAGAGATAAAACACTGTACGTCACACAGATTGTTGAAGTGGCACAGGGCCTTTTTGGTATTGAATCCTCAAACAGGTCTACAGAAAACTCTTGTCATAAAGTACAAGTGTAGACACTGTTGACACACAGATGGTAGCAGTTATCAGTTTTACTCTTGATGATAATGAGTCTGCATTTTTAAATAATTCATGTGCACTAAAAGGATTTGAACATGCACATAAATATCAGCTGTAATGGAAGTTTTACACCTCAATGTAGACCAGTAATGTACTACAAATGGGGAAATTAATTCCCAATGTCCTCTCAAACTGTAATGAACAGCTGTTCAGCTTCTGACAACAGAACAATTAGAACAAAAACAGCTTTTTTTCAGAAATATAGATGTTTATCTGCAACAAAAGAGGAAGCTGTGCTAACTTTAAAAAAGTGACAAACCACAAGTATGAACTGTGTACCGGTACTTTACTGGTAGACAGATTTGTAAGAGCTTCCTGTTTTTAAATGCTGATGTTTAAAATTATTTTAATGGTTTAACCCGTGTTTAAGGTCAAAGAGAAATGGCTGCAGTGTTTAGAGTCACAATCAAAGTTAACTGATTGACAAGGCCACAGTTTATGAGATGAATCATTAAATCCTCATGTGCATTTGACCACAGTTAAGCCACCCATGTTCCACAGTCCTCTACTCAGACATGTGAAATTTAAAATTTCAAGTACTCGGACCGCAAAGAACCCATTCACCATTTGCAGAAGTTAATCTTTTTTTTGTTTCTTTTCATAGGCATTAGTGTAGCTGTTGGTACACCTCACCACATTATTATTATTTTTTTAGCTCCCACCTCAGAGAAGCTGGAGGGGGAAAGAGCCTGAGCTTGTGCATAAGGTTGAGAGGTACAGATCAATGATTGATTTTGTAGTCGTTTCATCTGATTTGCGTCCATTTGTTTTGTACAATCGAGTGAAGAGAGGAGCTGAGCGGTCAACAGATCACCACCTGGTAGTGAGTTGAATCAGATAGTGAGGGAAGATACCGGACAGACTGGTTGACCCAAATGTGTATTGAGGGTTTGCTGGGAACACCTGGCAAAAGAATAGGTCAAAAAGATCTTCAACCACATCCCAGCTAAGGCAGGGGACATTGAGTCTGAGTGGGCCATATTCCAGACCTCAATTGTTGAGGTGGCTGTTTTGAACTGTGGCCACATGGTTGTAAGTGCTTCTTGCGACGGCCACCCTTGAACTCAGTGGTGGACACCCCAGGTTAGGGAGGATGGGCCTTGCTGGCTGGTGAGACTCCGGAGGTAGCTGAGTACTGAAGGGTCAAGTGGTCCGCAGCCTTGGCTGTTGCTGAGACAAAAGCTTGAATGTGGGAGGAGTTCGGTGAGCCCTTGGATAGACTCTTATGCCGGTTACCCACCGGACCCGTGTCGGGCGGCTGAAGCGGCCGGTTTACATTGAAAGTCTATGTGGAGACGCGTCGAGGTGCGGCGAACCGTGAAGCGGTGCGTTTTGAGTTTTTGAAGCGGCGCGCCGGCACGCGGCAGTTCCTTTCCACGCACGCGCGCGTCCGAAACAACCTATGTGTTGAGCAACGTTGAGCCGCCAAAGTTTCAAAAGTTGATGTTTTTGCGGCTCGACGTTGCTCGACGCGTCCAGCAACCAATCGGGAGAGCCTCTGCTATGTGATGACGCAACGACAACTGGACTTTTTTTGGACTTTTTAAACTTACCTCATCAGCCTCCATGAATTGGAACCAGACTCCAGTAAGAATCTTGGCATTTTAAACAGTTGCTGCTGTCCGTTCAGCGTACGATCACCCCAAACATAAAAAAAAAAACGTTTTAATCTCAACAAAGACTGTCAGAGCTGCAGTTCGGCTGTAGAAAACCCACTCCAGTAGAAATGGGGGTCACGTGCTGCTGATTTTATCTGCCAGCAGCATGAAAACACAACAACTGATGACCCTCTGCCTCCCACTAGTGCGCGTCATCAGACGCGTCCCAGTGTGTACCCGGCATCAGTGACAAGTGGCCAAAAGGGGGCGGCAGGAGCGTTCTGACAATTTAGGTGGGTACCCGGCATCAGTCCGCTCCGAGGAGATTCTGTCAAACCATCAGGCAGCTGAGGAAGGGAAAGCAGTGGTTTTCCAACACCATGTTCAGTGAAAATGGGGTGCTGTTGACCTCAACCAGTGATGTTGTTAGTTAGTGGAAGGAATACTTCTCGGACCTTTTCAATCATGGTCTTCTATGGAGGAAGCCGAGTTGGGGAACTTCGAGGCTGGTCTGTCCATAAGATGTTTATCTGTCTTGTACAGGCTGTCACTACTACTGCCGGTGTTACACCATATTCTGTGACCATTGTATATTGTGACCGTAGGGGGCACTGTTGCATTTTTAATCATACTTTGCAATACCCATTAAACACTGTCATATTCTGTGACCGTAAATATTTCCATCATAATCATGATTTTAGTGGGCAGATGTAATTTTTATTATTTGGAGGAAGGAGGCTGACTCTCTCCTTCCTCCAGAGTATAAAAAGTAAAATCTGATCACAAATATCATGACTATTATGGAAATATAGATGGTCACAGAATATGATAGTGCTTAGATATTGTGACCACACTGTACCGTAACTTATACAAAAACATTAAATACTCAAGCCAAACTTTTCTGCTGACTCTCTACTTCCTCTAAGAAATAAAAAGTAACATCTGAACACTAATATCATGATTATAATGAAAATATAGATGGTCACAGAATATGATAGTATTTATCCGATATTGCATAGTATGGTGTAAAAATGTAACAGCTCCCCCTACGGTCACAAAATACGATGGTCACAGAATATGGTGCAACACAGGTGCGGGCGCTGCTTGGCTCCCCCGCTCTAAACTGCCTGTACAAACACGCGCAGGTCAGCTGTGTCTCGTGAATTCCACAGTCCATGGACAAAGAGGCAGGTGATCAAAGACAGAGCATCTGAGAAATGGACTCACTCCTGTGAGGAAGCTGAAACATCACAAACTTCAGGGTCAGCTGATCACCTTGTTACAAGTTCCGGAAGTTATAGCTAATTTAAAGGAAACATATATTTTGTTATATGTTACATTATGCTCAACAGATCGCAAGCTTTAATTTTATTTAGTTATTTTGGGAAACTGCATCTGTACTTTAGTTTTCATGGTGGATTTTGTGGATTTTGTTGTGCAGACTTTTTCAATCTAAATAACAGAAGGGTAATTTTTATTTTTTTATTTTATATGGTACTTTTAGAGACTGAATACTTTACTAAATAAAGTAATTTCAGTAAAATTAACCCTTGTTGTTGTTGTTTTTTTAAATACTGCAAAGCAAGCAACATGTTAAGTTTATTTTGTCAAATGAATAAATATGATTTCTGTTTTTTTGTTGTTGTTGTTATATCAGGAAATTTATCGTTATCGTCAGAATGCTCTGAAATATCACAATATTATATTTGAGCCATATCGCACACCCCTAGGCTCAAGGACAACAAAGTCAATGTTTTGGAGTGGCCATCACCAAGCCCTGATCTCAAGCCTATTGAAAATGTATAAGCAAAGCTGAAAAGGCATGTGCGAGCAAGGCCGCCTTCAAACATGGCTCAGTCACACCAGTGCTGTCAGGAGGAATGGGCCAAAAGTCCTGCCAACTATTGTGAGAAGCTTGAGGAAGAACATCCAAAACAGTTGACCCAAGTCATACAGCTTAAGGGCAATGGTAATGAAGTGTATTTAAACTTTTAACTTTGAAGAAAGTAATACAAATTGACCTAAAAAACTCTCACTTTCATTATTCTGGCATTTTGCAAATAGAAAAAAAAAAAAAAAATATATATATATATNTATATATATATATGTATATATATATATATGTATATCTATACTGTATACTAAAAAAAATGCATGCCTAGTAACTAACCCTAACTAGTCTTTTGTTTGTTTTGTATTTGTATTTAAAATGTGCTTTTCATTGTTTTCTATCTGTTGCCGTCAATGGTCAAAACCAAGTTAAATTGTTTACCTTTTTAACGAAATTAAGTTTTCTTAGTCACTTGTAGGTATCTACCCACAGGATTAAATGCCTAGTTTATTTTCTTTATATATAAACATATGTAAGTACCTTTTTCTCATCCACTCCTGTACAACATTCTGATATTTCATCCCACATCATTACTGTGAGATGTGAGAACCGGCTGCTCATTGACAAGTGGAAGAACAGGTACAGTGACCGGGTTAATGAGGGTCAGAACCACTGTTGTTTATCAGAAAGCTGAAAGCAGAGAGGACCCGGTTCATATTAACACAGTTAATTGTAGCACTAATACAATGGCGACCGAGGCTGCCCTCTCCTTGTAAAGAACATGAACCATAACAGCAGCCTTGTGTTTCAGACAGACTCTTGGCAGTCAGATGGTGGACCATTTATTTGAAATTAAAAAGCAAACTTAAAAGGCAAATTTGAAATTTATTTTTAATTGAAATGTTGCCATTAGCAAGTTTTTGAGACAAACATGAGATCAAGATGTGTTCACATTTTAAGCTTTAATTTATTGGGAAAGAGTGAAAAGTAGTACGGTACTTGTACCATTTAATATTAAAATACCCTCAAGTGCAGTGATCATCAAATGGTGGCCCGTGGGTCATATCTGGACAGCAAGCTCATAACATTTGGCCTCAGAGTATTAAATTGGTACCAAATAAAATGTTATCTGATACAATAATTGGTGCAGTCAGCACATGGGCAGATTCAGTACAGACAATGGCACGGTAGCAGGAAACCCTGTTGCAAAGGATGTGATGATCATTTTCAGGCAGCAGGCCCAGGTTCAAGTTCATTGTCTGGTAGGATTTGTATTTTTTCTTGATCCTGGGTTAATGCAATTAGGTTTTCTATGAAGCTGTTTGCCAGCTGAAGTAGGAGTCAGCTGCAGGTGTTTTAACAACTGGAATATTTTTCAGCTAATTTGTACCTACATAAAAGTAAAATCAAAACAAAAATTGTATTTTAAAAACACACGGCTTTTGGTGCTTTCCTTCAGGCATTGTTTCTCAACTCAAAGCACCAAAGTACTTTTACTAGTTATTTATTTAAGACTTTGTTATAACTATTATTCCTTGTTTTATTTTCTATTTCAGAGCAAGGTAACATCTGGAGCATTGTTTAGTGGTATTGAAAAACAAAATGGCATGGCAAACACGATCTGTTTATGTCATAATCACCAGAAAGGCTGCCCCCATACTGTTTGATTAGAAACATGTTGGTCCTTTAATTTGTTTTGATGACATTTGCTCTAGAACAGCATCTGTTAAAAAGCATATGACAGGGTGCTGAGGGAGGAGGTGTGGTATTGCATGAAGAAATCTGGAGTGGCAGAGAAGTATGTTAGACTGGTACAGGACATGAATGAGGACAGCAGGACAGTGGTGTGATGTGCTGTAGGAGTGACAGATAGCTTCAAGGTGGAGGTGGGAGTGTATCAAGGGTCGGCTCTGATCCACGTCTTGTTTGCTCTGGTGATGGACCGACTAACAGATGAGGTCAGGCAGGAATCCCCGTGGACTATGATGTTTGCAGATGACATTGTGCTCTGTGGTGAGAACAGGGAACAGGTAGAAGAGAACTTGGAGAGGTGGAGGTATGCACACTTGAAAGAAGAGGAATGAAAGTCAGCTGTAGTAAGACAGAGTATGGTACATGATTGTAAATGAGAGGGAGGCCAGTGGGACAGTGAGGCTACAAGGAGCAGAGTTCACAAAGGTGCAGAACTTCAAGTACTTCAAGTACTTGGGGACCACTGTCCAGGAAAATATGGAATGTGGTAAAGAGGTGATAAAGGAAATCCAGGCAGGATGGAGTGGATATAGAAAAGTTTTAGGAGTGATTTGTGTTAGAAAGTGTCAGCAAAGGTCAAAAGAAAAGTTTACAAGACAGTTGTGAAACCAGCTATATTGTATGGTCTGGAGACGATGGCTTTGGCAAAAAGACAGGAGACAGAATTGGAAGTGACAGAAATGAAGATGTTGAGGTTCTCCTTAGGAGTGACAAGGATGGCTAAGATTAGTAATGAGATCATCAGAGGTACAGCACAAGTTGAACAACTGGGATATAAAGTTGGAGAGACCAGAGTGAGATGGTTTGGACATGTCCAGAGGAGGTATAGTGGGTATATTGGTAGAAGGATGTTAGAAATGAAGCTGCCTGGAAAAGGACAAATAGGAAGGTCAATGACATGCAGTTTGAGAGGACATGGAGGTAGTTGGAGTGAGGACAGAGGATGCAGAGGACATAGTGAGATGGAGAAGGATGACTAACTGTGGTGACCCCTGAATAAGGAAAAGAAGAAGCTCTACAACAATATCTGATCCTCTAAACTCACTCAGTCGTCTTTTCCATCATCCTCCTCTCCACAGTACAACTCCACAATGAGCTTTTACAACACATTCTTGGATGTTGCAAATGAAAACTAAAGCTACTGTTAGTGCCAATAATTCTGGTAAACTTAGAACCAGCTTTGAGTGAAACACAACGGTTAATCTCTAGGGATTCCACCACCTACCATGTTGTTGTACGTGCATGGGACAATGCATTACATGAGATTAGATGGGCTTTGATCACAGTTGGAGGGTTCTTTTAGAATTTAATCAAATATTACGGAGAAAAAACTGAATTGTGTCTACAATTTAAGAAGTATAACAGCCCTGAAGCAGTTGAGGATGCATTTACTATGTTGGGTATCAATGTGCCCACATTCGCCAAAGCAGGATTAACCAAATTTGGCAAACTTGTCGAAGAAATCATTTAAATTATTTATTAGTTTGCATTGACCTTTGTATCCTTCTTTGCTAGAGTCTGCTACTCTGATGTCAGTGCTCTCTACAGGCCTAATACATGAAAATTAGTGCAGCTTCATGACTAAAACAGTGAAAGGCAGCGACATACACATAATTTTTCTAAACTATAAACTGTCTTTGTGTTTGGTTTTCTTGTCTACATTTTAATCATTTTGAAATTGTACGATTGTTAATTATACAAATCAAACCTGCCACACCATCAACGTACCATAATAAAACAAACAATATGTCAAGTAACTTTAGAAACATGAAGCATATTTGCAACATGCAAGATGTGTTGCTATTTATTCTCTATAAATACAGAGGAAACATGTACTGTAACAGTTTTTGTTTGATACTGCAAGCTTGACGTTAAGAGGAGTGATGGGACTGTGAAAGGCAGAAATTACATTTCAAATTAAATAATGAAGCAATATACTTGAATAGAACTATAAAACATGTTTAAATGGTTAGGTTAAAAAAACAGTGGACAAATAGATACAAAAAAATGCCAACATATAGCTTCTTTTTAGTGGTGAACTCTAACGGGAACAGAGTGGATTCTTCATCTGTTCCTGTTCACAGGATTGCTGACAGATGAAAAGTAAAGCACAGCTGAAGATGTGTTTTGGGCACAATTCTCTGATTTACATCCTGTCAGAACTATCTTATTCCCAGTGGGGCTGTGGTGTCATAGATAATGGATGAACACTTTCTGAAATTTAGAGTTGACATTCTGTTAAAGTTGCTTTAACAAGAACTCCAGAACTAAACTTCTTTAAACAGGAAGCCAAACATACTTGAAGGCTGTAGCTGACGCGCACAGATACATTTTTATATTTCTGAGCAGGAAAGGAAAAGGACTGAATTTACAGATTCTTGTCACTTTGAGCTCAGTCCAACGCTACTTAAAGAAGAAAATATTTATCCAAGACGCAGAACAACAATCACTGTCTTGAACACAGTAAAAAAGAAGCGAAATTGAAAACTAAACTGCTTACAATTTGAACATTTTAAAGTATGGATATGTACAGTATGTGTATAACTAATTTAAAAAAAAAGTGGTAAAAAAAACAGGTCAGAGAAACTATTTTTGTATAAACAGCAACCATGTGGCACATAAAAAACTAAAAATGTAATTGTCTTGTACTTTTTGAAATAAAAGTTTGCCAGTGCTTTGAACTTAGCACAATTCAAGGATTCAAGGTTCAAGGTTCTTTATTGTCATTCACATTGCATGTGGTACATGAGGTTGAACAAAATTGTGTACATAGGGTCCCAATTACATCCAACAGTAACAAAAATATAAATAGTAAAATGAAACCGTAAATAAAGATCTAAGATATATGCTAAATGAATGCCCAATGGTATGCTAAAAGATCTAAGATATACGCTAGTCACTAATGGTGCAAAACAATGCACTGAAGAACATCAGCACAATAGGTTCTGTTTGGCTATAGTTCACACACTAATGCGAGCGGAGTCCCCAAAAACTAACAAACTCGGATTTATTAAAAGCATGCAACCAAAATACAGAAACAAGTTGTCAAAAGTGGAAAAGGAAGTAAATCTACAGCAGCATCGTCCTATTGGCAGAGTGGTTCTTATCAGAGCCATATATAGAGAGAGTTGCAACACTTCCATAGACTCCCATTGTAAGAATGGAATGCGGAAGTCACGTGGGTCATGAAGGGGGCGATTCGTTCCATGGCTCTGGTCTGGACCAGAGCCATATAAAGTGAGAGTTCGACACTTCCATAGAGTTCCATTGTAAGAATGGAATGCGGAAGTCACTTGGGTCATGGAGGGGGCGATTTGTTCCATGGCTCTGGTTACAGTCTGACGCTGCCTGCAGTAGCGCTCCGTCGCCGCCAGAGGGCGCAGCTCCACAAGGTTTCCATAGCCGTAGTTTGGAACGATTGAGAGCTGCATGAACCACGTGACCGCCTGTCGGCGAGTTCGAAGAGTGTTGGAACTCTCTCTTTATATGGCTCTGGTTCTTATGACAGTGAGGTTATCTTAGCAACATGATCCAGTTAACAGCATGATACTGTACTGTTAAATGGTAAATGGAGCTTACTTATATAGCGCTTTGCTTCAAAGCGCTTCACAGTACCAACCATCCACCCATTCATNNGACTATGTCTGTGAGAATACAAGATGAGGAGGGCTGAGGAAAGCGTTGCTGCGCATTGGAATATCGTCACTCCTCCCACCCCAGCTAGCTCCCTTTATGTGAAAGGGAGACAATTCAACTTACTCCTTCATCTTTAAAAACTGTGTTAGGATAGGCTAAGTACTTGGTGACCGTACAGTACTGTACATGTATTCATTTGTAAAAAAAAAAAAAAAAAATTTTTTTTTTTTTTTTTACTATTGTTCTGGGGGCCGGACCAAATGTGGGGGCGGGCCGGATGCGGCCCGCGGGCCGTAGTTTGGGGAACACTGGGCTAAAGGGAGCAGATAATGGCGGCGTGCGCAGACGGCTTTCGGTAAGTTATCTTAAGCTAGCACTAACAGTAAGTCAAATGAGTAATAAAAAAAGAGCTAATTTTAAAACAACAACAGATTATAGAGATACTGGCTGTTACAGAGGGCGGAGTTAATGTAAACAGATCTTTGAAGGGCGTGGCCATGAGAGCTCATTGTCATAGACCAGTCGTTCAAAACGAAAGTTAAAAATGGCAGAATTAAAAAGGGTATAGGGCTGGGCGATATGGAAAAAATCATATATCACGATATGGACTTTTTTATATCACGATAACGATATATATCACGATATAAAAAAAAAAAACTTTGGTCCAAATTTTTCAAGTACACACACACACATCGTGTTGTATATATACAACACGATGTGTGTGTGTGTACAGAAAAAATTTGGACCAAAGTTTTTATTTTATTTTACTACAGATACAGTTACAATTATAAGAATGTGAACAAAAAGAACAAGGAAATTTGGACCAAAGTAGAAACTTTGGTCCAACTTTGGTCAAAATTTTTCCTGCAGGTGGCGGTAAAACAACGGCAGCTAATAAAACCCACGAAGAAGAAATCCGCTCTGACTGGAATCTGGAGTAAACAAGGCAAAGAAACAGAAAAGAGAAAACGTTGCGTTTGATTCCGGTTCTGTTGTGTCTCTGGTCTGTTTTGTATTGGTTAACTGGACCCGAGTTCGGACTCGGTTGGACTTCGTGTCCTCTGGACCCATTTTGTCTCCGAGTTTCAGCGGAGCTAAATAATGGAAGCTAACAAGGTGAGCTTCCCCTCTTTTTGGTAAAAGTTCTTCTTCTTGGGCTGCCTGCGCAGCTGTTTCTCCATGTTGTGACACCCATAGATATCTGGTGACACCGGCTTCATGCCGGCTGCGTCTCTGTTGAACTCGAGTTTAACAACGTAAAGCATGCGTCGCAAACCCGCGCGTGCGTCAAACATAAAGCAGCGCCGTCATCTCGCAAAACCACAATATGAAGCTTCTTTGCGACAGTTATTTTTTTATTCTTATTTATCACGATAGAGACGATAGAAGGAAAGTAGCACGATAGACACGTTTCTATCGTCCCCACGATATATATCGTCATATCGCACAGCCCTAGTATAATTGATTATCTAAGAATTATTTTGTGTATTAAATTGAATGAACATTGTCTGGATAGCCCACAGACATACCATAAAATTTTATAAAACCTATCTGTGGTCCCCTTTAAAGGCTTTTTCATACCGTGTGAAAAAGTGAAAATGTCGGCTCTTGCTGACATAGATGTAAGATGTTCTTTTCGTCATATACCTTTTTTTCTCCACAAGAAACTGCAACATAAAATTCCTGGAAGCCTTTTCCTTCCCTACATTTTTGCTTCCCTTACTAAAACCATTCATTTTTATTATATGGACCAAGACTGTAAACATGATTTGCAAATTTACCACAAATGGATTTCCAGTTTCCAACAGACGATGCACATAACAAGCAAATGTAGTGAACGTGTCTCGACTCTGCCTTTTGCTGTAATAGTTGTAAATAGTCCGCCCACGTTTCCACATAAACATATTTGCAATTAAGTTCTAATAAATGACAATATTAGAAAGTACCCCTGCCCTGTGAGAAGACATTCTGCCTGGTTCTTGTGCACAAAACAGGCTCTTGGGGCTCCAGTGAGAACAAAAATACATCATTTTTGTCACACAACTGCGTCAGAGAGAACATCTTCTCCAGCTCAATTCAGACCAGACTGACAAGATAACAATTAGTCCAAGCCAAGGGGGACATGACCAAAGAAGAAAAAGCTCCTATTTCCAAAATTGCATAGCTGTTCTTGTGAACACTATTTTATAACAATTCTATCTCTGATCATTTCACACAACATGGTGAAGTTTCTCAGTCATCCAGGGCATGGTAAATTCAAAAAAAGTTCAAGTCCAAAACAACTGGACTTTATTTGTAACAGAAGATGTTTTGGTTCTTATCCGAGGAGCTTTCTCAGTTCAAAGAACAGGAAGTGTGGAACTAACCCCCCACACTCTCTGTTCTTCGAACTGAGAAAGCTCCTTGGATGAGAAGCGAAACGTCTTCTGTTACAAAGTCCAGTTGTTTTTGTCTTGAACTTTTTTCAATTCACACACCATGGTTATTCTGGCAGAAACAGATTTCTGCTAGAAGAACAAGTGCTACAATTAGCCGTTGCTGTTGCCTTTAGTACAAATTGCAAGAAAGCAAATAATTATGTAAATAATGTAACGTGGAAAGGCAATGTAAAGGTTAAAAAACAATAATGAACAGCTATGATTCTGGATTTGGTGTGTCTCATGTTGTCATACACGGCCTAAAATATGTCAGTTAGTCGGCCTGAATAATAAAGTTACTACTCCCCAATTTGATCTACTTTTGTCACTTAACAAGCAGACGCAGCAGTGGTAAAATATTTTCATACACAAGACTAATTAATACTGTTGTTAAAATGTTCCTTCCTTCCACAGTTTTACTGTCATCAAATGGCTATGGCACAAAACATTTGAAACAAAACGGCAGCTTTTCTTAACACTAAACACAATGCAGCATTTATTAGCTTAAAATAAAATTGTATGTTAACCAATGTGAGAAAACTGTAGGTTTGAGCGCCTGAGCATCAGTGTTGTTAGGATCAAGTTTTTCTGGAGTTGATATCTACTGAAGTTACTGTCATGTAATTACCCTCATAAGTCAGAACCTGATGGCTCAATATGTAGAAGATATATATTTTTGGCTACTATTCTCATTCTCTGCCATTATCGTCTCTACAGTCACCACCGCTTTGCAGACTGATGATCAGTGAAGCACTTTCTAATTTCTTTATGCCAGCTTTATTTTTATTAATAACTTGAGTTTTTTGAGATTTTGCTCCTTCTGTCTTTTCCAAGCTGTCTTGGTAAATTCAGGCAGGTGTGACGCAAGTATTTGCTTGTTTGTTGTTCTTGCCAACAACATTATAAAAGTAAATAAAAGAAACATGTAGTTTGCAAAAGTACCGGTAACTGAACATTGCCTTGTTTATAACTGGGAGTTCCTCCACATTGGAAATGCATACAGGACTTTCAAATTGTTTTTATTTGATGAAATCGATGAAAGCATGCACTCTGAATGCATGTCAGAATTTATCAGTTCTCAAACTTCCGAAAGGGGATGCACACTTCTCTTGTCAAGCCATTAAAGGACAACACCCACCATGTTTTCAAATTTCATCGCCATTAATATGTGGTAGTGACTTTAAAAATAAAACAGTAGCGTTTTATTGATATTGTAGAGTAATAACGCAAAATGTGTTATTTCATGATTTTCATGAGATTTTAGCCCCAGCTCTGGCAAACCCTGCCCCTCTCCATATATGGGCATTCATGTAACTGAAGTTTCCGCCTTGAATGCATGCATCACCGTAGCATTCTTTTTTCAGACCAGAGAAGTTACAAAGACAACGAAGAAAATGCCTAACCGATGTGTTGCACAGTTCTGCAGCAATACCTCGAAGGATGGCGTTAGTGTTCATTATTTCCCCAAAATCTAATTAATTCATAATGAATTTATAAAGTGACCGACCAGCAGAGCTTGCACCTCGACATGAGAAATCGGGAGGTTTTAAAGGTAAGACTTTTGCTCTATTTAATACACCCGCGCGCGGTGTGTCAGGTCCAGTATGTGTGTGTGTGTGTGTGTGGCAGCTCGCGGTGGCGTGCAGGTCCAGTCTGTGTGTTGGCAGCTCACGGTGGCGTGCAGGTCCAGTCTGTGTGTGTGGCAGCTCGCGCGCGGTGTGTCAGGTCCAGTATGTGTGTGTTGGCAGCTCGCGGTGGCGTGCAGGTCCAGTCTGTGTGTGTGGCAGCTCGCGGTGGCGTGCAGGTCCACTATGTGTGTGTTGGCAGCTCGCGGTGGCGTGCAGGTCCAGTCTGTGTGTGTGGCAGCTCGCGGTGGCGTGCAGGTCCAGTATGTGTGTTGGCAGCTCGCGGTGGCGTGCAGGTCCAGTCTGTGTGTGTGGCAGCTTGCGCGCGGTGTGTCAGGTCCAGTATGTGTGTGTGGCAGCTTGCGGTGGTGTGCAGGTCCAGTCTGTGTGTTGGCAGCTCGCGGTGGCGTGCAGGTCCAGTCTGTGTGTGTGGCAGCTCGCGGTGGCGTGCAGGTCCAGTCTGTGTGTGTGGCAGCTCGCGCGCGGTGTCAGGTCCAGTCTGTGGTGTGTGTCAGGTCCAGTATGTGGTGTGTGTCAGGTCCAGTATGTGTGTGGCAGCTCGCGGTGGCGTGCAGGTCCAGTCTGTGTGTGTGCCAGCTCACGCGCGGTGTCAGGTCCAGTATGTGGTGTGTGTCAGGTCCAGTATGTGGTGTGTGTCAGGTCCAGTATGTGCGTGGCAGCTCGCGGTGGCGTGCAAGTCCAGTCTGTGTGTGTGAGGCAGCTTGCGCGTGGCGTGCAGGTCCAGTCTGTGTGTGTGTGTGTGTGGCAGCTCGCGCGTGGCGTGCAGGTCCAGTCTGTGTGTGTGGCAGCTCGCGCGTGGCGTGCAGGTCCAGTCTGTGTGTGTGGCAGCTCGCGCGCGGTGTGTCAGGTCCAGTATGTGTGTGGCAGCTCGCAGTGGCGTGCAGGTCCAGTATGTGTGTGTGGCAGCTCGCGCGTGGCGAAAAAAAAACAGGGAGTGCTGTTCCTGAACACACAACTGCACCAGGAAATATTTAGAGGTTGCGCATCCACGTAGGACACGACTGCAGTTTTAACTCCCACTCTCATAAACCTCCATGGCGAACTCACTCCTGCCTTCTGAGGGGGACGTCACTGAAGTCATTTCACACTTCGGCAATCTTCGGCCGGGTTTCCGGATTCATCCGGGACTCGTTGTTTTTTTTTTTTTTTTTTACGCTCGCCTGGCCCATTTGCAAAAATGAAAATAGACATCATATTCTACTACAGTAATTGTCCAATATGGTGAATTGTTACTGTCACGTGGGTGTTGTCCTTTAACTTGGAGACAACGAGCTGAACTACAAAAACCTCATAATTACAGTCCCATGTGTTCACCAACAGATTATAATGAGCGTGTCGTGTAACCTTGTTGTACTATCTGACCAGAACACCACATTTATTGTCACTTAGCAACATCCATTATACAGTATAAATATTTTAGGTGTGCATTTGGTGCAACAAACTTCACAAATAAGTCTTAACAGCAGAGCAAAGCTGTGTCAAGCTTTAAGTGCTCTGCAGTGACAACTTAAGTGGCAAATGATGTTGTCCACTTTAAACTTGGCTTCCACCATAAATAACACCAAATGCTGCAAAGCTACACATTTTCAGTCTTAAATAATAGTGATGGGATGCAAACATCTCAATGAAACACATACAATGAAAATCTCAAGGGAACAGATATATTTGTTACGCCACAATACAGAACTAGTTTAAAGAGTAGGTCAACTTTAGTACAGGGAATAGGACTGTGGAATTGTTTGGAACTTGATATTAAAATTGCAAAGTCAATACTGTATCTATATTTAAGAAAATGATCAAACCAAAATTTCTGAACAATTATTCATAAATTGGTTTATATGCAAATTACTATTTATGGTTTTGTGTGAGAAATCATTTAATATCTTATATTTATATGCGATTGCTATTTGAATTGTTTGAATTAATTTTGTTTGAAGAAGGGGCAGAAATAATAAGATTTTTTTCTTCTTCTGCCTCCTTTCATTTCATGTATTGTTTTGTTTTATAATGTGGTTTTGTAAATTATTTTCTTGTGGGTTTTTTTTATTTGAAATGAATAAATTTAATAAAATTTTTAAAAAATGATGATGAAAAGACAAAGTGTTCCCATCATCTACAGTAGTTCCCACGTGTTGGCTGGGTGAGCAAAACCAGCAAAGCCGAAGGAACAGGTTGAACATTGTTCATTGTTTACACTACTGTAAGTGTTATGGTTAACTGTTGCACCAAAGTGTGAACTCCACACAAGCGTCAAAAAAAAAAAAAACAGCTAAAAGAGCAACAAGCTAAAGGCGGCTATGCTCATATGGTTTTAATGGTTTAGAAGACTGAATATAGGTGCGTGTAAAATGCGTTTTGTACAGCAATTCAGGTGAATAAAACATTTTGACATGATTACCGACATGATGGAAACACACGCGAGGCTGTGACGGAGCTGAAGTTGTAACGTGTGTTTTAGCTGATGTTAGCCGACTAGCTTGCAGCTGACTGGACTGAAACTGGAAAAACTGCCCAGTTACACGATGATGACACACAACCTCTGTCGCACTGAACTGTCCGTGTCCGACAAGAAGCAACCACAACATTGTGTCAGCACAAAGGTGCAGAGTGAACCTAAACCATGCGAACCTACCTTTGCCTTTTCCATTGGTGTGAATTTCAAGACGTGCACAAAAGGGTTTCTGAATGGGGGAGGCTGGTCCATTTTCTTTCCATCTCCTTCAATCGCACAGTGTCTGCTACTCGGTAACCTCATGCTTAGATCGTATCTGTCTTTTTGAAGTGAACTGATTTTACCCAGTGGAAAGTCCTCCTGGCTTCAGTTCAGAGCAAAACGCCTTTTGCCTCCGTCTTGGATAAGCTAATTGAAGCGGCAGTGCAGGGCTATTAACGTTATCTTCCTTTCTTGGTCAGCATGGAGGGATAATGTTTGGCTCAAGGATTAACAGGGGATATCTGGAGTCTCCGATAAATATCTGTCTGTCGGTGTCCACTGCGCAGGTCGCCTTCCTCTTCAGTCTGTTCCCCAACCAGACCTGCCCGTTAGCTCTCTGGATGCTAACGGAAGCGGATCTTCTCCTCGCGCAGTACGCATGCGCAGGATCGTCTCGCTGTGCAGAGCACGACCCAATGCTGCCTTCACAACTTCCTAAAACATCGTAATTTCGATATTTTCAAATGAATCTGCAAAATGTATAGACATTTTAGTGTAATTTGAGGTTGTAGTTGGTTTTATTTAACAAAAAAGTAAAAAAAAAAAAATGAACTTATTTAACTTTTTAAAAAAAATATAAACAAATAAAACTTTCATTCATTCATTCATTCATTCATTCATTCATTCATTCATTCATTCATTCAACCTTTATTTATACAGGCTATAGCCTCGTTGAGTCACAGGGACTCATTTACAAGAGGGACCTGTCTCACTCACACCCAGGGCCAATTTAGAGTTACCAATCAGCCTAACATGCATATGAAGATTCTCAGTCGTCCAGGACATGATAAAATAAAAAAGGCGTTCAATACAGAACAACTGGACTTTATTTGTAGCAAACAAGACGTTTCGCTTCTCATCCGAGGAGCTTTATCAATTAGTGAGGTGAGGAGACAGTGAGAGGGCGAACAGGATAAGCCATAGACACGCACCAACATATGTAAATTGGAAACTAATAATCTAAAAAAGCTAAGTCTGGTCCTCTGGACATTCAAAAAATAAAACAAAACAAAGCAAAAAAAATGTAGAAACGTTTCGTCTTTCGTCCGAAAGACTTCCTCAGTCTGAGTTGCTGTATTCAGCTCAGTCTTATAAATAGCACCCTCTCACAGTGTTACACAACCAGTTGGCTGATGACAGCCTGAAACCAGCTGCTCACATGATCAAGGAGGGCCATCAGCCTAACAATGGATCATTAGCACCCTGATGGTTGTTTGCTATTCACAGAGGGCTGAGTGATACTAGCAATAACAGCATTGTAAGAGGGGGACAGTTGAACCCGGAGGCCTCCACCCCTGTTTAATGATGGACGGTTTCTTTTCACAAAGATGGCCTCCTTTACTCCTCTCTCAAACCATCGTTCCTCTCTATCAAGGATGTGAACATCTTCATCCTTGAAAGAGTGACCGCTGGCCTGGAGATGAGTGTAGACCGCAGAGTCCTGACCTGATGATGTTGATCTTCTGTGCTGGGCCATCCTTTTGGCCAGTGGCTGTTTAGTTTCCCCGATATAAGACTGATCACAGCCCTCCTGACACTGAACAGCATACACAACATTACTCTGCTTGTGCCGGGGGACTGGATCTTTGGGATGAACCAGTCTTTGCCGTAATGTATGGAAACTAATAACTAATCTGTTTCTGGTTTTGACGCTCGAAGGATTAAAGGCAACTGCAGATCAGTTTGTTTCTCCTTCTTCACACGCTACAGTGCATGTTTTTGGACTGTGGGAGGAAACCGGAGCACCCGGAGAAAACCCACGCATGCACGGAGAGAACATGCAAATGTAGCGTAGTTGATTCTGCGTTGTGTCTTGTGTGGAATGACAGCCAGACGACATCTGCTTTTTAGGCTTTTATTACTCCTGCATTCAACCAGCAGAAAACAGTCATCAAAACAGGCTTTTTCTCATCACAGTGTTCCACCGCGCCTGCTTCCATGAGAGTCTGTGCAGCAAGGGGCGCGCGTGTGGAATAACACGTAATAAAATAAAAGTAATTACAATAATTAATCACAAAACCCAAAGATAACATAACAATCTGAAACAGTACATAAATAAAACAAAATAAAATAATTCCAGATCAAAAGCAACAAAACATCACATACCTGCATTCAACCAGCAGAAAACAGTCATCAAAACAGGCTTTTTCTCATCACAGTGTTCCACCGCGCCTGTTTAATTATAACAATACTGTTTTCAGCACATGGCTTAACAGTGCTTCATGTGATATTTATTAGTTAACTATTTACACAGTTCCAATACTATTAAACAGCATTTAAGTGTCCCAAAACACATTATTTTACAAGAACAATAGTACAATTATTACTTATTAGGCTTAAAATACACATATTGAACACAGAAAACAGAATTTCAGTACCTGCTTCCATGAGAGTCTGTGCAGCAAGGGGCGCGAAAGAGATCGTGCAGAACTTTTCATGAGTTATAATGGTATGATCCATTAATATTTCTCTTTCTTAACCCCAACTGGCACTCAAAACAACAATCAAAGAACTCGAAATGTTCCACAGTAACAATAATAATTCACAGTTCCATTCACAGCACATTCAATTTAAATAAAAAGAATAGTTTTGAAACAGGAAGTTACCCGCTGTTTTGGAAATGGATCTGTCGTCTTTTCAAAATAAAAGCTGCCGATACTCGTAATTTCTTACTGGAATAGATTTTCACTTGACAATCTAGTGTAACAACATCACACTGCTACATTCACCTCCACTGTTTTACACTAGATTGTGCATCTTAACCAAATAATAAAATAAAAAAACACAACAAAAACAAAACAACCAAAATAAATCAACAACAACAATAAACATACAAAACTTTTTTTTTTTTCTAATTCTGGCCATGACATTACATGTGACCCAAGTATACCCTCCCTACAAGACCAAAATGGTCGACCAGCATAGAGCTATTCAATGAAGAATTAGGGGAGATGAGGGGTAGCTAAGTCCCCACCTCACCATAGAAGACATGCCACGTACACATCTATCACAGAGTACACCCGAAATCACTCAAATGTGTCCAGTACGATGGACAACCTAAATAAAATTATGACCAGACCCCAGTAAAAGAGAGAGAAAAAAAAATCCCATTACCAAGAAAAAAAAAAAAATAAAACAAAATAAATGGCCCTATGACAAAATTTTAACTCTTTGTGTGGACATTGTCTGAATTAACCTGTTAACAGGTTTGATAAATCTACCTAGTCTCGTCCGTATCCCTCCCCCTTGGACAACCGAAGCGACCGAGTCACATCCAGACACATTTGAACCACTAACGGCCTTAGTTGTACCGATAGTGTCACTCGGGTGTAAACTTATGCCGACAGAGTCTGAAAGCTGGTCGCCAGTGTTATCTTCAGAGTGTGAGCTCTCTGACCCATGAGCTACCCCATCCAGGACACTCCTATGGTCTCCACAGGAAGACATGACCCCTGTACTCTGAACGCTACCATCGTTCCCTCCAATAGCTTCAGGTTCTCTAACTACTGTCACTTCGCCTGTGGTCATCACCACACTAGACTCTGGAAGGGAGGAAACCCAGTGAGCTGTTCGAGCATCACTGTCCCGCTCACCTGAAACCACATCATCTGACGACTCACTCTCTGAAACTGTGTTTGAAAGAGAAGCCTGAGATACAGAATCATCCCATGATGGCAAAGGCAAAAAGTTTACAGGCATGATCAGATTCCTATGAACTGTCCTAACTCGTCCTGTGATGGGATGACGGATAACATAGGTGTTCAGTTCACTGTTTTTATGGACCACAATGTAAACCGTATCTTTCCAACGATCAGCCAATTTTCGTTTTCCCCGTTCCCCTTTGTTAGCCATCAATACTCTGTCTCCCTTCTCCAAAGAGTGTCCCTTAACCTTTCGGTTATACACCTCAGCTTGTCTCAATTGCTGTTTCTCAGCATGCTGCTGAGCCAAAGTTATTGCTTCCCTGAGGTCTGTGCGCAACGACTGAACATATTTGTCCATGTCAGCAGTCTCTCCATCCAAGAGAACACTTCCAAACATCACATCAACAGGTAACCTAGGGGTTCGACCAAACATTAAAAGGAAAGGCGGAAAACCTGTGGTTTCGTGAACCGTGCAGTTATAGGCAAAAGTCAGTGTGTTTAGCATCTGAGGCCATTTTTCCTTTGCTCGAGGAGGCAACGCACGGATCATACTACCCAGAGTGCGGTTTAGACGTTCAGCCTGGCCATTTCCCGCAGGATGATATGGTGTGGTATGGCTCTTACGAACACCGGCCATCTGGAGTAGTTCGGCAATGAGGGAGCTTTCGAAATTAGCCCCTCTGTCAGAGTGAATACAAGCTGGAAACCCGTATATGGAAAAAAAATTATTCCATAACACGCGAGCCACTGATTTGGCAGACTGATTTGGACATGGGTAAGCACAGGCTAGTCTGGTAAAATGGTCTGTCACCACTAGAACGTCAATGGACTTGTTATTGACATCCTCTGCGGACCAGAAGTCAATACAAACTAGTTCTAGCGGTGCTGATGTGACAACAGAAACAAGTGGGGCCCTGGCCTCAGGTTCTGGTGCTTTGCTCAAGACACACCTCTTGCAATGACTCACATATTCTTTGACATCATGTTCCATCGAATCCCAGTAAAAACGTTGTCTGGCAAGCCACAGTGTGCGCTGCTGACCTTGATGGCCGGCATCATCATGCACCCCTTTCAACACCTGGCCTCTCAAAGCAACTGGAACCACAAATTGGAACACTTTCTTCTTGCTCACCACATGTTTAGAAACGCGGTACAACACGCCCAGCCGGGTCGTGAGTTTACCCCATTGTCGCAATGTACGATTTGTCTCCCGCGATTCATGAACACGCTCACGTCGGGATGGACGACTTCCCCTGTTCACATAAAAGGAAACCCGGCTGACTACAGGATCCTGACACTGTTTATCATACAACTCCTCATGAGTGAGGACAGGCAGTGGGCTCTGCCCCACTGGAGACAGTTTTTCCAGCTGCTGTGTGTAGCAGGTTGCCCTCATTTTCGCACCTTCACTCCAACAACGGTGAGACTTAAATAAGGCTGACACCTCATCATGAGAAACTCTCCCACCGTTGTCTATAATGTCCACGCTGCCTGTGACAGAGCCCTGGGTCGGAGAAGTGAGTTTGCGCTTCTCATCCACAGACTCTTCCCGAGAAAGACGAAACATGTTCTGAACGTCTTCCACCAACAAACCTCTGGCTCCTTCTAACAAAGTGTTGTATGGAGTCCTCGTCAAACGGTGCATCATTTTATGCTGAGCGAATGGTTCCCTGCTCAATGCATCTGCCACAATATTTCGCGGCCCTGGAATATACTGAATGTCAAAGTCAAAGGGGGCCAGCTTGGCCACCCATCTCTGTTCACAAGCGTCCAGCTTCGGCTTGGTAAGAATGTACTTTAGAGGATTGTTGTCCGTCCAAACAGTAAATTTATGTCCGCGCAACCAATGACTAAACTTATCATGAATAGCCCATTTCATGGCGAGAAACTCGAGCCTATGAGCAGGGTATTTGGACTGCGCATGATTCAAGGACTTACTAGCAAAGGCAATGGGCCTCGCAATCTTGTGGTCATCTTGTACTTGTGACAACACAGCTCCTAATCCGGAAGATGACGCATCAACAGAGAGCAAAAAAGGCTTTGTAAAGTCAGGGTGGGCAAGAAGAACCTGCTCTGTCAACGCAGCTTTTAAAGTTCTAAATGCTTCGCTACACTCCAGGGTCCAATCAGCCGCAACAAGCTTACGCGCCAAACCCTGCTTCTTCCTACCCTTCCCCCTCCGTGGCTTGGCCGTCCCTGTAGTCAGTTGGAATAATGGCTTGGCAATCACAGAGCAGTTCTCAATGTAGTGCTGATAATACACCACCATGCCTAGGAAAGAGCGAATCTTCTTAGGAGATGGCGTAGTGCCATCAGGTTCCATAAGATCTGCTTCTGACACGCCTACAATTGCCTGCACTTTTTCAGGGTCTGTTGCAATTCCGTCTCTCGTAACAATGTGACCTAAGAACTTCACAGACTTTCTTAAAAACTGACACTTGGATGGGGACAGTTTTAGGTTATGTTCTCTTAACCGTCGGAACACCATCTCAAGCCTCTGCAGGCTTTCCTCCTCAGACTTTCCATAAACCAACAGATCATCCAAGTAACAAAGCAGGCTTAAAAAGTTCTGGTCACCAAAGATCGTGAGCATCATTCGCATGAAAGTAGCCGGGCTGTTACACAGACCCTGTGGCATTCGGTTATACTCATGTAATCCGAGAGGAGATGAGAAAGCAGTGTACTTCCTATCATCTTCGTGAAGTGGGACATTGTAGTATCCTGAAGTCAAGTCCATTGAGCTAAAGAATGCGTTACCTCCCAATGCTGCCAGGATGTCAGCTTGGTGTGGTAAAGGGTGCGCATCTTTGACTGTACGAGCGTTCAACCACCTGAAGTCTGTACACAACCTCAAGTCACCATTTTTCTTCCAGCAAAGAACAAGTGGAGAAGCATACTCACTGCTTGACTTTCTGATAATTTCACGCTCTTCCATGTCATCTAAAGTTTCTTTCAACTTTTGGTAGTGAGCAGGAGAAAGCCTACGATAAGGCAGACGAAAAGGGCGTTCATCAGTAAGTCTGATGCGATGGCAGAATTCGGCAGCTTTGCCGCAATCCAAGTGATGTCTTGAAAACACATCTTCATACTTTACCACCAAGTCAGTCAGCTTCTCTCGCCAATGTTCAGAAACTTCACAGTCACTAACAGATAGATCCTGCAGCCCCAAATCGGCCAATTTGCCAGGTCCAACTTTTGTCTTAACACTGCAACATGACTCAGCTGTAAGGCTGCCATGAGAACTGTCCACTTTACACACATTCTGATGCACCCTCGCGTCCGTACCACCATCAAAATCTTCCAAAGCAATGCATGGATACACATCAGCCACCTTAGCGTTCCTTCTCAACACAATTGGAGACATAGTAGGATTGATGATTTTCACAGGAAGCCACCCTCCTCCCCACAGTGGAGTAACTACTCTGCCAACCATAACACTACGGTGCACACAACGTGAAGTGCTCGGTTCGACAACAACAGTACTTCCCACAGAGAGTTCAGTCTTAGGTGGAAGGCGGCCCCACACCACATGCTCACTCATAGGTTCAAGAGTCACGGCCTTGGTCAGTTTGACAGTCCCAACTTTCTCTGGGATTTCCTCCCCCCTCCACCTTTCAAGATTGGCCAAAAAACTGACAAACTGACTATTTTCATCCAAACATGTCGAGTCAGGTCTACTCAGTATCCGCCAATAGGCCTCATTAGACTTAAACTGTTTGATGAGCGGTTTCATCACATTTGTGCCAACAATAAGCTCATCAGCCTGACCATCAACCACCAAAACTGGGACAACATAATCAAACCCAAACAGTTTAAGTTGCAGTTCGCAGATTCCCACCGGAACAGTCTGTTTGCCACCACACCCAACAAGAACAATGTTAGTGGGAGGGATTACGTCTCCCATCACCACTCCTGCCTCACGCAACTGAGGGATTATGTCTGCACGTACAGATGTAGCCATAGACCCGCTATCTAACATCCCTCGTAGCTCAATCTTGTTGCCAACTAGCACTGTAGTGAAAAACAGGCTGTCACTGATAGGCAGTTTTGCCACATTTTGAAAAATGACAGTTTTATCATCAGATACTGTGTTGCAAGCCATCATGTAGACAGTTTGGATGTCATCATCAATGTTGGAGGAAACACTAGAAAGGCCCACACCGTCCCCCGCTAAATGAGGGCCATCTAGTTTTCCTGAGGCGAATCAGTCTGTCCCTGACCAATCGGGTGCGTTTGAGGTTTCTGAGTTTTAGAACAGTGAACACTGATGTGCTCTGGAGAGAAACATCGAAAACATAATCTGTGCATCCTACAATGTGACCTAGTGTCATGTTGCCGGTTGCCACAAACCTGACATTCCCGTGATTGTCTGGAGATTTGCTTATTGGGCCTGTTGCTTATAGCCTGAGTGTTGCTGATCAGCGCTTTCTCCAAAAGACTCAAGACCCTGTCCATCGTGGTGTTTTCAAAAGCTGTTTTGTAGCTCTCTGGCTCTGGAACATTTTTAGAAATGGGCAACACAGTTTGTTCATTGGCAGCTACACCCACGTGTGAAGGCTCGGTAACCCCCACTTTCTGTTTCTCACGGCTCCGAACAACTGCATGGTCCCTTAAATACTCATCTAAATGGTCTTGAACTTCACTAGCTGTCCAATCGCGAGAAGGCTTTGTTTTAAAAACCAGTGCCAGCTCTCTGTCCGGACAATGGCGAATAAACATGAGCACCAAATGTGAACTCAGGTCAGTCATTGAGTCCCCCTTACTAGCCAAGCATCGTTCAGCAACCTCTGCAGCTTTGTTAAGCCGTATCCAGTAATCAAGAGGTCCCTCGTTTGTGTATGGTGTGCTAGCGTAGAAATCCGCTAGAGGCAGATCTGAATGGACTGTGTCTCCAAAATGTTGTCTGAGAATACTAAATATTACAGCAACATCTGTAGCTTTTGCATTACTGCGCATCCAAACTCTAGTGACATCTCTTGCCCTCCCCATCAATCTGTTCATAACCACTTCAACCTGTTCAGCCTTAGTGGACTGTTTCTGTCTAAGGTAGGCCTGCATGAGGTCTTCCCACTCGAAAACAGAACATTTATCAGTTTTGTCACCCCTAAAATAGGGTGGAACATCAAAATCAGAGCGTAATACAAGATTAAGTTTTGATGCATCAATAACAGTATTACCACCTTGAAATGACTGTGAAGTGTCCTTGTTGTGATCCGGGATTGATGCAGGTGGAGGCTCTGACACAGCATTCTGCATCAACGACATCTTGATGGACTCTCCTATTTCTGACCCAATGGTCCTGATTAAATCGGTTAATTGAATGGAGGCAGCTTCTCCATCAGGTGAAAATGCAGGACAGGATGAGGGAATCACTGGGCTCAGTCCCGGAGTGAAACTTAAAGTCTGACTAGTGAAGTCATCAAACCCCTTTTTCCTCCCAGACTCAGAAATGTCTGAGCCCAAAACACCTGGGTTTCCTGGGGTAGCAAACTGCAAAACCCCTCTCCCCCTACCAATGGATAATACCCCATGACTAGGAGTTGACATTTCATTCACATTGCGACCCTCCATGGGGAGACCTCACTGTTACTCTTTATGGGAATGAAACAGGAACCTGCCCAGAATAAAAAAATAGAAATGAGAGGTTCCCAACCACAGTGTCCAAGGAACTCCACACGGACAGCGACTCCAAGGCGCAGATGGAACCAACGGACGTCGTCCAGCAACACCGGTGGTCTGCTTCAGCTGACCAGTCGAAGGGTCACGGCACCAGTTTTGTAGCGTAGTTGATTCTGCGTTGTGTCTTGTGTGGAATGACAGCCAGACGACATCTGCTTTTTAGGCTCATTTATTGCTCCTGCATTCAACCAGCAGAAAACAGTCATCAAAACAGGCTTTTTCTCCTCACAGTTCCGCAGCGCCTGCTCCCATGAGAGTCTGTGCAGCAAGGGCGTGCGTGTGGAATAACACGTAATAAAATAAAAGTAATTACAATAATTAATCACAAACCCAAAGATAACATAACAATCTGAGACAGTACATAAATAAAACAAAATAAAATAATTCCAGATCAAAAGCAACAAAACATCACATACCTGCACCCAATCAGCAGAAAACAGCAATCAAAACAGGCTTTTTCTCCTCACAGTTCCGCAGCGCCTGTTTTCATAACAATACTGTTTTCAGCACATGGCTTAACAGTGCTTCATGTGATATTTATTAGCTAACTATTTACACAGTTCCAACACTATTAAACAACATTTAAGTGTCCCAAAGCACATTATTTTACAAGAACAGTAGTAGAATGATAATTTCTTAGGCTTTAAATACACTTATTGAACACAGAAAACAGAAATTCGTACCTGCTCCCATGAGAGTCTGTGCAGCAAGGGGCGCGAAAGAGATCGTGCAGAACTTTTCATGAGTTATAATGGTATGATCCATTAATATTTCTCTTTCTTAACCCCAACTGACACTCAAAACAACAATCAAAGAACTCAAAATGTTCCACAGTAACAATAATAATTCACAGTTTCGTTCTGAACACATTCAATTTAAATAAAAAGAATAGTTTTGAAACAGGAAGTGACCCGCTGTTTTGGAAATGGATCTGTCGTCTTTTCAAAATAAAAGCTGCAGATACTCATAATTTCTTACTGGAATAGATTTTCACTTGACAATCTAGTGTAACAACATCACACTGCTACATTAGCCTGGCCCTCGCCATTCCTACGCAGCTCCGCTCAATTCTCATTTCCCTTCACTGCTGGGTCTGGGACTTGTCCCATAGACAAGGATATCTCCGGTAGATTTTTGACCGGACCAATCAGAGAACAGAAGGCGGAGTTTTGAACGACGTCGACTGACGTCGTCATTCAAAATGGCTGCCGCCACGAAGGAATTTTCAATAAAACAAGGTAAAAAACTATTACCCTGATGCATGCTCAATAATCCAGGTAGAAAAATCCAAAAAAGCTAAGTCTGGTCCTCTGGACATTCAAAAAACAAAACAAAACAAAGCAAAAAAAAAAAAACTGTAGAAACGTTTCGTCTTTCGTCCGAAAGACTTCCTCAGTCTGAGAAGCTGTGTTCAGCTCAGTCTTATAAATAGCACCCTCCCACAGTGGATCAACCAGTTGGCTGATGACAGCCGAAACCAGCTGCTCACATGATCAAGGAGGACCATCAGCCTGACGATGGATCGTTAACACCCTGATGGTTGTTTGCTATTCACAGAGGGCTGAGTGATACTAGCAATAACAGCATTGTAAGTGGGGGACAGTTGAACCCGGAGGCCTCCACCTCTGTTTAATGATGGACGGTTTCTTTTCACAAAGATGGCCTCCTTTACTCCTCTCTCAAACCATTGTTCCTCTCTATCAAGGATGTGAACATCTTCATCCCTGAAAGAGTGACCGCTGGCCTGGAGATGAGTGTAGACCGCAGAGTCCTGACCTGATGATGTTGATCTTCTGTGCTGGGCCATCCTTTTGGCCAGTGGCTGTTTAGTTTCCCCGATGTAAGACTGATCACAGCCCTCCTGACACTGAACAGCATACACAATATTACTCTGTTTGTGCCGGGGGACTGGATCTTTGGGATGAACCAGTCTTTGTCGTAATGTATTTTGGGGTTTAAAAGCCACTGGGACGTTGTGTTTAGAAAATAAACGTCTCAATGTCTCTGAAACTCCCGCAACATACGGAATGACCACTGGTCTGGGTCTGGGTTCCTTCTTTTCACCTGATGGCTGGCTGGAGTCCTGTTTGGGTTTCTTCTCTGCTTTCAGGAAGGCCCAGTTAGGATATCCACATTTCTCTAGAGCCTGTTTTGTGTGTGATTTCTCCTTCTGTCTGGCTGCTGAGTTAGTGGGGACGCTGTCTGCTCTGTGGTACAGAGTCCTGATGACTCCTAACTTGTGCTCCAGAGGGTGATGGGAGTCAAACTGTAAATACTGGTCTGTGTGTGTGGGTTTGCGGTACACCTCAGTTTGCAAATTTCCTCTATCAGAAACTGAGACCTCACAGTCCAAGAAAGCCAACCTGCCATTTTTTACATCTTCTCGTGTGAACTTGATATATTTATCCACAGAGTTGATGTGATCAGTGAAATGTTGGACTTCCTGAGATTTAATTTTAACCCAGGTGTCGTCAACATACCTGAACCAATGACTTGGTGGTCTCCCTGAAAAGGATGTCAAAGCTCTCTTTTCTACCTCCTCCATGTACAGGTTGGCAACAATAGGAGAAACTGGAGACCCCATAGCACACCCATGTTTCTGCCTATAATATTGCTCCCCATATGTGAAGTAGGTTGACTGCAGGCACAGTTTCAAGAGTTGACACAGTTGTTCTGTGGAAAGTGTGGTCCTGTTGCTCAGAGTGGTGTCTGATTTTAACCTTAAACAGACCACCTCTACTGCTTCATCAACAGGAATGCACGTAAAGAGTGATGTGACATCAAAAGAGACCATTGTTTCATCAGTCTCCATGATGACATCCCTCAGCTTATCCACAAAGTCCATGGTGTTCTGTATGTGGTGTTCTGAGCTGCCAACTAAAGGGATGAGTACAGATGCCAGATATTTGGAAACATTGTAAGTGACCGAGTTAATCATGCTAACAATTGGTCTTAAAGGTACACCCTGTTTGTGGATTTTGGGTAAACCATACAGACTTGGCGTGGCCTCCCCTGGGTACAGTCTGTGGTACAGAATATTGTCAATAGCCTTGTCCTGCTTCAAAATTTTCAGGCAATCTATCAACTTCTTCTTGTAACCACTTCCTGGATCTCTTTTCAGCGGTTCATAAGTGGTTAAGTCACTAAGGAGTGACATAACTTTCTCATGATAGTCTTTCTGGTTCAAAATCACTGTGCACCTTCCTTTGTCTGCTGGGAGAATTATGATGTTTTTGTCTTTGCTAAGAGTGGTGAGTGCATCCCTCTCTTCTCTACTGATGTTGGAAGGTGGTGGTTTAGCATTACTGAGACAGGCTGAAACTTTGACTCTGAGTTGTTCGGCTTCAAAATCTTTAATTTTGTTGTTACGGATGGCTGACTCAGTGGCTGTGATCATCTCTACCAACGGAACTCTACTTGGTGCCACTGCAAAGTTTAGTCCCCTGGCAAGAATCTCTGTCTCCGGCTGGGTGAGCTGTCTGTCAGATAAATTCTTCACCCAATTTTCTGTCTCCCTGGCATGTAGCTGTGTAGTGGAGTGTTGTCCTACACTGAATGTGTTGTTATTAGAATTGTGATGGTGTTGACGAGTTATCAGTAAGTTAAATTTGTTTTGTTGTCGAGTCTTGGACTTGACATGCTGTGCTAAGCGTGCCTGATCTGTACAGTCCATCACTTGCTGAAGTGTGGTCTGATCTAGGAACGTTGTTAGTTTTTGTTTAATGTGCTCTTCTTTGGCCTTCAAGGTCTCAATAGTAAAATTGGTCTGTCTCACCCGTTCATTCAGCAGCTGCGTCT
>JBBPBX010034242.1:0-20000 GCA_038048925.1 Garcialebias charrua
CTGTATACTCAAATGCTGAGAGTTCAGCGATCCACCGATGCTCCGTGGCGCCCAGTTTGGCTGTGTCCAAATAACTCAAGGGGTTATTGTCTGTCCATACTATACATCGGTGGCCCCACAGGTACTCTTTGAACTTCTCAGTCATGGCCCACTTCATGGCTAACATTTCAAGCTTCATGGAGCTATAATGTTTCTCAGCAGCATGTAAGCTGCGACTGGCATATGCAACTGGTTTCACTTTGCCACCTTGCTCTTGAGACAATACGGCTCCTAGCCCACTGTGGCTGGCGTCGACCTCTAAAATGAAAGGCAGAGAGAAATCAGCAAAAGCAAGTGTGGGGGCACTTACAAGCTTGGCCTTGAGCTCCTGGAAGCTCCTTTCACAGTCCTCCGACCAAACGTCTTCCAACAGTTGCCTTCGTCCTCTGCACACCTTCGACCCAGCAAGTTCTGCAACAAGACGATGAAGGGGGCCAGCTAGTTTAGAAAAATCTTCTACGAACCTCCTGTAATAATTGGCAAACCCCAGGAACGACCGCAACTCTGAGATGTTGGTGGGGTGAGGCCAGTTTAACACTGCCGCAACCTTTCCTGGGTCCGTGGCCACGCCCTCCTCAGAGATGAGATGTCCCAGATATTTCACCTGCTTTTTGAAGAAGTCACACTTTTCTAACTTGACTTTCAATCCTTCTTGTTTTAGGCGACTTAGAACCCTTTCCAGCCGTGTCAAGTGATCATCAACACTGGAAGAGAACACAACAATATCATCCAGATATAACAAGAGTGACTGACCATGCTGGGCCCCAAATATCCTCTCCATCAAACGCTGGAAAGTCCCTGGTGCATTGCATAGTCCAAATGGCATACGGTTGAACTCGAACAGGCCAAACGGGGTGCAGAAAGCTGTTTTTGGCTTATCGATCTCTGCAACTGGAACCTGGTTATATCCAGAAGCAAGGTCCATTGTCGTAAACCAGCAGGCGCCCGAGAGGGAGTCTAGTGTCTCTTCTATTCGAGGCAGTGGAAAAGCATCCTTCCTGGTCTTTTTATTAAGTTGTCTGTAGTCTACACAAAGGCGAAGACTACCGTCCTTCTTTCTGACTAGGACAATTGGGGACGCATAAGGGCTACTGCTCTCTCGAATTACCCGGGTTGCCAGCAGCTGGTTAATGTGAGACTTAACTGCCTCATATTCAGATGGAGGGATGCGCCGATACCGCTGTCGTATGGGAACATCATCTGACAAAGGGATGCTATGCTCAATTAAATTGGTAAAGCCAAGGTCACCATCAAAAGCAGAAAACACAGATTCATACTTTAGCAATAAGGCTCTCACTTTGTGCTGCTCTATTCCATCTAGCATAGAGAGATCAAGGGAGGTTATCTTCTCTCTAACTGAGCCAGTCTCGGCAGTATGGGACCTGACTGCAGCAATAATTTGCTCCTGTACACAAGGGACTTCCTGCAACTCTGATGGTAGGCTCACCACATCTATAGGAGACAACACTCCAAGAGAACAGCGGGGTTTCAGTGTAACCGTACACACCCCTACATTCACCACAGGAACATAAACAGTACCCCGAACAACATGCAAGAGAGAAGGAGACACTAACAAACCCTCAGGTAAGCCAAACTTTGCATTTAAGGGTTCAATCAAAACAGCCCCTGCCAAGGCCAACATAGCAGAACAAGTAGCAGGTACAAGTTTAGTAGTGCCAGCAGGAACTACCACAGGTCTTTTACCACGCAGCTTTGCGACACTAGTCTGAATAGGGCCTTTCTGTAAGTTGGTCTGCTGATATAACTGGAAGGCAGGAAGCCAGGAACTGAAAGCCCCCAAAACTGTAGGGCGTTCAAACAACTCAGGGCCATACTGGTCAAACAACTGAAAATAGTAGGCCTTTATGACATTCATCCCAATTATGCCCGGTATATGAGGTAAACTAACCCGACCTGGAGGGTCTCTAACAACCAAGATCCCTCTTCTAGGAATTACCACACCACACACCTCTATGTCGGGCTCAAGATAACCCAAGTACGGAATGCTTAAACCGTTGGCAGCTCTCAGCTCTAACCAATGACAGGACTTTAACTTGTCTGGAAAATATTTCCTGAAAAAGCTCTCTGAAATGGTAGAAACCATAGAACCTGTGTCAAGGACACATTGGACCGGAACTCCAGATAATTTCACAGTGACTTGGGGACAAGGCGCCATTAAACGCTCCTTCACCTCATCTACATGGGGACCCACTGAGCCTGAACCACCCCCTCCTAATGTCTGGCTCCTTACATTAGGGGGAGTTAGTTTTCCGACAACTGAGGGCTAGTGGTGGCTTGGACCCGAGGGGACCTGAACTGGGAACGGGCGTTACAGTACCGAGCAATGTGACCTGGTTGCTGACACCTGTGACAAATCACACTACTAGGACCAGAAGAACTGGCCACAGGGTGCTGCTGCATAGCTGCAAGGGATTGAGTGATCTGATCCAACTGGTCCTGTTGCTTTTGTACCAATTTTGTCAGAGTGGCAATTTGTGAGGAAGTAGAATTAGAGGGGGGCTCAATTTGGAGAGTGGGTGCACTAGCCCGTTGTACAGCACAAGAGGACGGCACAACACTATTGTTGTCCACCCCACCCTCACGCTCCCATGTAATGGCCTCAGCCCTAACTTCCAGCAATGTACACCTTGGATTGTCACGAACGTAACGCTTTAATTCCCTACGCAGATCAGAATTGCTAACATTTTGAATAAATTGATCACGAAGTAAAATGTCTGCATTAGTCATGGCATGAGGAGAATTAGCTTTAACCCTGTTCATTAAACAAAACAAGGAATGGGAAAATTCCTGCAAAGTTTCACCATCTAACTGTCTCCGTGAAAAGAAGTCCTCTTGTAGTGAGACATACGACTGTTGACAACCATACAGTTCTCTCAAAATGGTAAAAACAGTTTCTGGATTCTCACGTTCAGCTAATGGTCTATATTTAATCTCATCCCGAGCTACACCTTCGAGATGGTCAAAAATGAAAGCAGCCTGATCTGTGGGTTCAACATGCCGAACTTGCATGCTGGTACAAACTTCTTCTACCCACTCCTCAACCCCAATACCATGAGTCCCCCTGAAGGTTGGACACTTTCGCTCCCTTGGCAGGTAGATGATGCGGTCAGTTGTCCCCATGCTCCCCAGAGCTGTACGTGTACTGGGACCAGCTGGTGCATCATGTTGAGTTGAATTTGCCAGTGCAACGTCCCGTTCCTGTTGCAGCCGACTCCTATCGGCCTCCAACTGCTGGACTCGAGCCCGGAGTTCTTCAAGTTCCTCTGCCATAGGAACGGAGAGGTGGGTCCTTCTTCACTGTCGGGGGGTATCCAGCTAGGTCCCACGATGTGCCTACTGTTAGCCTATTATGCTCCCAACTTCTAAATGCTCTTTAGAGATAATTAAATAAAATATATATACTGTATATACACACACAAACTGCCTTATCAGCCAGGCCCTACCAACAACGCCAGTAAATGTAACACGGGCTATGAAGGCCCGGATTGTGACTCAGAGGATGTGACTCTAAAGCCAACTGGTAGACTGTAAATAGTCTAGAGCTTCCCTATTACAAATACGCAGGTACGCCTGGCTTCAAATGACAAAAACAGAAGTGTTGTATACAATATATATTTTATTAATTCCTTTCAATATTAAAACAGCCTTTATTAGATGCATTTATGCTATGGTGGTTCTACCAGGCCAGTTGTAAAGGGCTAGCACAACTCCAAATCACTTAACACCAAAGGATGTTACATGCCAGTAACATGAGAGCATGTACAGTTTAAAACAAGGCACAGAGTTGGGAGCACAATATAGCAACTGTAGCAATCTTAATCAGTCACAACCCCAACAACAAGCACATTCAATTAGTTGCAGTGGCAATCTGCCACCCACTGGCACATGTCCTTAGCTTGTGCTTCAGGGCTTTGCACAACTCCATGAACACTGCAGCAGCACTCACTACAGCCACATGCAGCAAGAGACTAAACAGCCAACACCCTGGAGAAGAATGTTTGGCTTACACACCTGGTGCTTAGTAACACTAATGAGCTAAACCACACTGAAGGTGGAGGAACAGGACACGGTGTGTTCAGGGAGCCAAACCAGAGTGGGAATTTACAGCCACTCTTCCAATGAACTAAAACCACCCGGTTACATAAAGAATCGAGATTCTTAGTCCTGGCGATTCAGAATTGATTCTAAAAGCCACAAAATCGTTTTTTTTTTTACATTAAAGCCCAAAAGATAAAGAAAATAAAACCATATCTCATAGTATACGAAAGAATACATAAAATGAAAGGTGGCAGAAAGAAGAAGAAATCTGACCCGAACCAGTGACCTCCAGGACCCGATAAGGATAAAGCGCGGGTTGATGGATAGATGGTAAATCTTTTCAACAAAATCCATCCATACACATTTGAAACATGGATGAATGCAATATGATTTTGAAGTCTATTTTATTTTGAGTTAAATGTTTATACAATACAGTAGTCTGAAATCTTTGTTTACGTTTGTATTTTGAATTATTTGTGATGGACTGGAGACATGTCCAGGGTGTCCCCTGCCTCTCGCACAGTGACTGCTGGATATAGGCACCAGTGACCTCCAGGACCCGATTAAAGCTGCTGCATTCTATTCATATACCCATCTGCTGTATTTATACTGTATTATTTGACATTAATTAATGTTTGCTACAAGCATAGATTATTGTTTTAAATAAATGTTTCATTTGTTTACATTATTGTTTAATCTTTTCATGATTTCAATTGAAAATTGTTTTAGAATCAAAAATCGATTTTTTTTATCGAATCGGTTCTCCTGACACTGAGAGATATGCAACCCTAGGATTTATCAAAAAGTAAAGTCTTCAAATTGGACAATGTGTCAGCTTCATGGACAGAAACTGGAAGTTGGTTCCACAAGAGAGGAGCCTGAGAACTGAAAGATCTTCCTCCCATTCTGCTGCTGGAAACTCTAGGAACCACAAGTAAACCTGCAGTCTGAGAGTGAAGTGCTCTGTTAGCAAAATATGGAACAATAAGATCTGTAATATAAGATGGAGCTAGGTTGTTGAGAGCTTTGTAGGTTAGAAGTAAGATTTTGAATTCAGTTCTGGATTTGACAGGGAGCCAGTGGAGAGAAGCTAAAACTGGAGAGATATGATCTCTCCCAGTAACTCCAGTTAAGACTCTGGCAGCAGCATTTTGGATCAACTGAAGACTTTTTAAAGAAGTATTTGGACACCCAGATAATAAACCATTACAATAGTCCAGTCTAGACGTGACAAACGCATGAACCAGTTTGTCTGCATCATTTTTAGATGTTCCTAATTTTACTTAAAAACTTCAATTTAAACAAACTCCACAGACATTTTGTAACTTCCTAACTCTTAACGTGCTGATGTTTGTTGAAATTAGGGATGGGGCAGATCCGATCCAGTATCGGTATCGGTATCCGATACCAGCAGAATGTAAGTATCGGGTATCGGAACCAACCTGCCGATATTTCCGATACTTTCTAGATGTCAGAGAGCACATATATTTCACCATACTCTGTGACTTCTGTCTTAACATTGTTACTTAGCGGTATATTAGTGTTCAATTATAGATTAAATCTGTATCTGTTGATAAAATTCAACAAGAATTACAACTCATATAGTGCCAGAATTAAAAATAAGACTAGAAAATGGGGAGTAGAATGTGATGATTTCCCATAATGCTTAGCAGTATTTTAGACTAGTGTTCCTTGCACCATGAGTCAGAAGGACGTCTGTGGAAGAGACCTGCCTCTTCTTGTATGCCATTTGTTTGTGAATTACTGTAGTGAGGCTCAGAGTGTCTTCTTTGGGTTTACCTCACACAAGTCCGAGTTTTGTGCAACATACGTGCTCTCCCTTCAAGAACTTAATTATTACAGCCTCCTATGCTTGAACACCGATATCGGATCGGAAAAGTATCGGTATCGGTCGATACTCAGTTGTTATGTATCAGTATCTGATCGGAAGTGAGAAATGTGGATCGGTGCATCCCTAGTTCAAATGTACAAAAGACTTTGTTTTAACTCATTTTAGTTATATATTAGATTTTTTTTAAAGGTGGCGCTTCCTGTGATTGACAGACTTTTAAACCAGTTAAAAGGGTCAGCAGGCCGGACTTTATATCAAACACCACATTTTGAGTGATTGGCTCCAAAAAAACATGTCTGCTTCAAAACATACAATTCAGACATTTTGACTCTAATTCTTAAAATATGAGGAGGAGGAAACTCTTGGGTGATCATTTGGATAAAGTGCTGACCTGAAGTGAAAGTTCCCTTATCAGTCATGTCACTCAGTGCAACATAATTGCTATGGGAATTGCGCCTCTGTGTGATTACCTGAAGGATTACAATCACGCCTTTAAAATAATAATACCAATAATAATAATAATAATAAAAATAAAAAAGGGGGGGAGAAGGGGGGGGGGAATTCAGGCGCCAGGGGAGGACCCCGTCGTCAGAATAGTCAAGTCTTCTCCAGAGAGAGAGAGCTAAAATAGTAGCGACAAGTGCATACACCAGCTACAGACACACAAATCACCCTATCAGTCTGGGATATTGGGGAAATTTAACCTTTTAAGGGTTCTCAAGAGAGGGTTCCACAATCCTAAAAATTTAGCAGAGCAACCTTTCAAAGTGCAACAATTTTTTTCAAGTTTAATAAAATGTAACGCATCTCGGAGCCAATGGGTATGTGAAGGCGGGCGAGGCGATTTCCATTTTGTAATGATCACTCTCCTTGCCAAAAAGGTCAGGAAAGCAAGGGAGGACTTTTGTGATGAGGACAGGGTGGATTGCAGAGGGGTAATTCCGAATAAGGCAGTTAATGGGTCTGGTTCCAATTTTCTGGCATAAATGTCTGATAATATAGCGAAGACTTTAGACCAATATTGATGGAGTTGAGGACACAGCCAGATGGTGTGAATTAAATTGGCTAGGGAATACTGGCACCTGTCACAAGTAGGGGAAATGTTGTCGTAGAACTTGGCCAGGCGTGCTTTGGTGTAATAAATACGATGCACAAGCTTACATTGGATCAAGTTGTGCACAGATAGTAAGACTTGTGACCAGAGATCCTCTGAGATGGTCTGACCCAGATCCTCTTCCCAGAGTCGTTTAATAGAGTTTAGAGTTCGGGGACGTAGAGTCATAATTTGATTGTATGTGGAAGAAATAGCTCCTTTCAGTTTGACCTGGGGTTTTAGAAAAATGTCCAGGGTTGTATCCACGGGAAGGTTGTGGTGTAGTGGTAATGGCAGTCGTCTCCCGATCGGAAAGTTGGCGGTTCGACTCCCGGGACCCGCACCATGTGTCGTTGTGTCCTTGGGCAAGACACTTAACCCTGAGTTGCTCCCGGTAGGACTGGAAAGCACCTTGCATGGTAGTCTGCCGCCACCGGTTTATGAATGTGTGTAGCATTCAATATATGTGTAGCACTTTGAGATTTTCAGTAATGAAAAGTGCGTTATAAATTGAATTAATTATTATTATTATTATTATTATTATTATTATTATTAGTTGGATCTGACTAAACTACGCAATTGTAAGTACCTAAAGAACTGGTGACGAGGAATATCGAACTTCTCTGAGATTTGTTGGAATGAGGCGAAGGTATTGTTAATGTACATGTCGTGAAAGGTAGAGAGACCCTTTCTCCGCCATGACAAGAAAGCATTATCAGAAAGAGATGGCGGAAAAGTGTGGTTTGAGGGTATGGGAGCATGTATCAAAATAGGTTGTAGGCCAAAGTGCCGTCTGAATTGTTTCCATAGTTTTAAAGATCCCTCCACCAATTTATTAGAAGTGTAAGGTTTAGTTGAGGATTGTAATGGAGAGTATAGCAGAGCTGCCAAAGACACGGGACTTACTGAGTTGGCTTCCATGGAGACCCAGGCTGGAGAGGAGGGGCTACCCGCCTCAAGCCAATATCGAAAAAGTCTAATATTTGAGGCCCAGTAATAGAACCTTAGATTTGGGAGGGCCATACCACCCAGCTTCTTAGGCCGCTGTAGAAATTCAGTACGGATTCGAGGAGTTTTCCCGTTCCAAAGAAATTTGATAATTATACTATCTAGTTTGTTAAAAAAGGACCGCGGGAGAAAGATAGGTATGCATTGAAATAGGTAGGAGAAACGAGGTAGGATATTCATTTTAATAGCGTTAACCCGGGCAGCTAAAGAAAGACCCAGCATTGACCAGCGATCAAAGTCCTCCTTGATGTGAGTTAGCAGAGGGGAAAAGTTGGGTTTGAAGAGGTCTCCATATTTAGATGTAACTTTGATTCCTAGATAGGAAAAGCCTTGATCCACCACCTTAAAAGGTAGTGTGTGCAATGGATAGCCATTAGCCAGCGCATTGATAGGAAATAGTTCGCTTTTGTTAAGATTTAGTTTGTAACCTGACAGTTGTCCGAATCTAACCAGTGTAGCAAGTATAGCGGGAATAGAGACATCCAAATTGGAGACGTACAAAAGGAGATCATTGGCGTATAGAGACAACTTAGCCTCTAATGGTGTGGTCACACCGAGCAGCGTTTTTACCTCCAAAAGGCTCCTCACGCACGCAAGTGGACGCGCTACCCAGTGTTGTCCAAACTGTAGTGTTGCGGCGGCTTCGTGGCTGTGGCGGCGGGGTGTGGGAGGAGCTTACCGGTATACAGAGTCCTGCGCACAGAGTCACTGCACTCCGCCAGGCGAGGAGCCTTTTATTTCCGTCTCTGTCGAGCAGACTTGACTGGTCGTGAAGGAATTGTCGCGAACACACAGCTACAATGAGTTTCTCTTCCATAGTCCACGAGCTCGCGGGTCTTTTCTTTTTTTTTCCGACAAACAATACGTCACATAGTGCGCGCGCACCCTCGTTTCCGCGTCACATAGGGACTCTCCCACTGCCCCCTCTCTTCTCCCCCCGACTCTCCCTGATTGGTTGACACACCAACCAATCAGGGAGAGTTGAGCGGCGTTTGAAAGTTTGAACCGCGAAATCTTCAACATGTTGAATGCTCGGTTTGGAGGTGGAAGCCGGTTCACGTGCACGAAAAAACGCTCCTCAGCACGCTCAACACGCACGCGACCTGACGCCTGACGCCAGGAGGCTGCTGGAGCTACGTCCACCATTGACTTTACATGGAAGCTGGAAGCTTTGGAGGTCAAAACGCTGCTTGGTGTGAGCACACCATAAGTCTTTCCTCACCACACCCACAATGCTCGTACTATTTCTAAGTGCTATTGCGAGGGGTTCAATCGCCAGAGCGAATAGCAGCGGGCTCAGTGGGCAGCCTTGGCGCGTAGAACGACCGAGACGAAAATAGTCTGAATGGTTCCTGTTTGTCCGAATTGACACATAAGGGTCAGAGTAAAGCAATTTAATCCAGGACAAGAAGGTCTCTCCAAAGCCGAATTTCTTAATCGAGTAAAATAAGTATGACCACTCGACCTTGTAGAAAGCCTTCTCAGCGTCCAAAGATATCACAGCTTCTTGGGTACTGTCAGAAGGTGAGCTGTATAAAACATTGAAGAGCTGTCTTATGTTGGAGAAGGAGTTCCTATTTCGCACGAAACCGGTCTGGTCCATTCCTACCACACTAGGGAATACAGCTTCTAATCTTAGCGCTAACGTCTTTGCTAGTAATTTGAAATCAACATTGAGGAGGCTTATTGGACGGTAGGAGGCGCAGAGCAAAGGATCCTTGTCCTTTTTTGCCAGTAAGGTAATAACAGCCTGGTTAAGGGTCTGGGGTAGATGTCCAGAAGTTAAGGATTCATTGTATACGTCCAGGAGTAAAGAGGAAAGCCTGTCCCAAAATGTCCTATAAAATTCACAGGGAAATCCATCAGGACCTGGGCATTTCCCCCCTGCAAAGCTTTGATTGCTTTAGAGAGTTCCAAGACATCAATGGGTCTTTCAAGATTGTCAGCCACATCCTGACCAATGGTAGGGATTTCCAAGGTGTCAAAGAAATCATCGAAGTCTGTCTCCGAGGGAGAACAATCCGAGGAATAAAGTTTTTCGTAAAAATCTCTAAAGGCCAGGTTGATCTCTATTGGGTTAACAGTGGTACCCTGATCAGTTTGAATCTGGGTGATATGGCGAGAGGCTGATAGACGACGAATCCGATGAGCTAACAGTTTGCCAGCTTTATCCCCATGTTCATAAAATTGGGCACCTGTTTGAAGTAACATCTCTGTAGTGTGTTGGGTCATGAGCACATCAAACTCAGCCTGTAAGATGAGTCTATCCTTGTATAAAACAGGAGAAGGGGATGTGGCATACAAGTTATCAATTTGAGAGATTTGGCGCGTCAGTGTATTAAGTTTATCTTTTCGTAATTTATTTTCGTACTTTACATAAGAGATAATTTCTCCTCTAATGAAGGCCTTAAGTGTCTCCCAAAGCAATGAGGCCGAGATTCCGGGACTTTTATTGGTCTCTAGGAAGAAGTCTATTTGTTGCGCTACAAAGGATACAAACCTGTCATTCGTCAATAGGCGGGTATTGAGTCTCCACAGGGGTCATTGGACGGGGTGAGAGCCAAATCTGATAGTTATGGAAACTGGAGCGTGGTCTGATAGAACAATAGCATCGTATTTACATCCGGTGAGCCGAGATAGCAATCTGTTATCAATCAGAAAGAAATCAATGCGCGTGTAGGTGTGGTGGACTGGGGAGAAAAAAGAGAAAACCTTCTGAGAGGGGTGTAGAAATCGCCAAGCCTCTTGCACATTGAATTCTGACATGAAGGAGTTTATGACCTTGGAGAAGCGTGAGGGCGTGACTATATTTAGATATGAACAGTCCAGCTGGGGATCTAGCCAGCAGTTGAAGTCGCCTCCCATTATGAGATGATAAGTGGACATGTCGGGTAGTAGTTGAAAAACGTGTTTAAAAAAGTTGTCATTATCGCAATTGGGAGCATAAATATTAACCAAAGCTACCGGAATATTGTGGATAGTACCCGTGATAATAATGTATCTGCCATATGAATCAGAAATGGTTTGAGAGTGCACATACGGGGTAGATTTATTAATAAGAATCGCCACCCCCTGGATTTGGTGTTGAAAGAGGAGTGGAAAACCTGACCAGCCCAGCTACGCCTCAACTTTAGGTGGTCCCCATTCCTAAGATGTGTCTCCTGCAAAAATGCTATGTGTGTCCCCAAGCATTGTATATGGTGTATTACCTTACTGCGCTTTTGTGGGGTGTTAATCCCCCTGCAATTAAAGCTGGTAAAACAGATCTCCTGTCCTACCCCTGCTGCTGGTGTCAGGATAGAATCAGCCATAGTTCAGCCCAGAGTAGAATAAGCGGGGCTGCCCCCTGGTCGCCTGAAAGAGAGAGGGGAAAGGGAGAGGGGAAAGGGAGGTGGGGAAAGAAAAAGAGGGGAAAAAAAAGAAAAGAAAAAAAAGAGAAAAAATAAATAAAAAAAGGGAAAACACCCATACAATGACGTCAAACAATGTGTGTACCCCAACAAACCAAAACACCCCCTAGACCCACCCCTCGCCGAAGCATCCCCCCAATCGGGACACGCGAGATCCCACCCACCTCCAACCACCCCCTCCCACCCGTTCGCCAAAGCATCCCTCCAATCGGGATACACGAGATCCCTCCCACTCCAAACCCCCCACTCCCACACACTCGCCGAAGCATCCCCCCAAACGGGACACGCGAGACCCCACAAAGATCCCAAAAAGAACCCAGCACACAGTCCACCAAGGGCTGAGGAAAGGGGGAAGAACAAGAGCAGTACCAACCGCTGCCGCCCCCTCCTGGGAACATGATGCAAGTTAAACAGTTTTCAGGAATTGCACCATATAAAGAACTAGCATAAAAAAAAAATTAAATAAATTAAATAAAAAAAAAAGTAGATAAATTAATAAATAAGAAAAAAAAATGTATATGTACTGTACACATGTACAACCCACCTTTACCCTGTCTGTATCCATGTCTGGGCTACACATGCCCATACACACACACACACATACACATATGTACGCACCTACACCCACACCTATACATATAAAAGATAATCTTGTCCTATAGAGCATAAGAAAAACATTTGAAAAAAAAATAAAAATAATAATAATAATAAATAAATAAATACAAATAAAATAAAAATAATAAATAATAAAAAGAACTAATGTACGAGCAGACCCATAAAAGCCAGCTGAAGTAATACCTAATAAAGGAAAATAAAAGTAACAAAGTAAATATACTCTATCTATGTATATATAAAAGTAAAAAAGCCTAGAAATAAACATTTGAGGTAAATCCTGATATACTCATGTGATATTTTGAGTGGCTGTGTTGTATTTTCCATTATGCTTAGCGTTTTTTTAGTTTTCAAAACTAAAATACTGCTAAGCATTATGAGAAAGACAACAAAATCCACTGCCTTACTGGTTAAGAGAGTGGCTGTGTTGTATTTCCCATCATGCTTAGCGTTTTTTTAGTTTTTCTAACCGAACCATGAGTAAGAAGGACGTGTGAGGTGAGGACATGCCTCCTGTTAGCTGCTAAAGTTTAGTTTCTTCCTGTTGTGAGGCCCAAAATGTCATCATTGGGTTTAACTCACACACTGTTAAAGCAGTCACAGAATGTGATTGAACATAAATACTCTTTGAAACTGTATCGGAAAGTATCGGCAAGTTGGAACCGATACCAGATACTGAAACTATGCTGGTATCGGATACCGATACTGGATCGGATCGACCCCATCCTTAATTTTGAAGGCACTCTTACAGTACAAAAACACGTTATACAGCAGTTATAATGCCTTAAGTGTTGTAAACGACCTAATACATGTATAGCTGTATGATCATGTCATAGATATACCTCTTGGGCCCCAAGGCCCAACCAAAATAAGCAGTCAGAGTGGAAACCACAATCGGAATGTGTAAACAGGGCGCTTCAACAGCACCATTTCGAGTTTATAACACGGATGAGTCGACCACATTTTTAATGTTCTTCTTAACAAAGTCTGCAGCCAGGTCTGCATCCTCGAATTTGTGAGTTTGACCATTTGGAAGAGTGATCCGCAGAGTAGCAGGAAAAAGAAGCCCAAACTTCACCCCAGGGCAGGAGTGTAGCTCCCTCTTCACCGCCATGAACTTTTCACGTTTTTTAGTCACTGTGGGCGAATAGTCAGGAAAGATGAGGACACGTTTTCCTTCATAAAGCAGAGGAGACGACTCCCGAGCCCTCCGCAAGATCTCATTTCGATCCTGAAGCAAGGCGACCCGGACCACGAGCGGGCGCGGGGGCTTTCCCTCCGTTGGTCTGGTCCGCGGGGCGCGGTGGGCCTGGTCGATGGCGGGCCTGGCTTCGAGGCCGAGCAGGTTTTGAAGCAGCGTTGACACGAACTTCGTGGGGTGTTGGCCCTCGGAGCCCTCCGGTACCCCCACGAGCCGAATGTTATTCAGCCTGGAACGACCCTCCAAGTCCTCGCATTTTTTAGCCAACGTGTCTACTGTCGTGTTTAGGGAGGCGATCCGGGCCTCCATGGTGGTTAGCTTCTCGTCCCAGTCGTTAGATGCCCGCTCCAGGTCGGAAATATTAGCTTCGGCCGAGGTCATTCTAGCTTCCAATTTTGTCAAAACTGTAGTAACCTCCTTCTTAATAATAGCCAAAGCTATAATCTCAAACCTGTTGATGAGGTCGGTGCGTAGTTCGTCGATCATTTCCTTCAGCTTGGCTAGCAGAGTGCTATTAGCATCGAGCTCCACCGTAGCCTCATGGCTGGTCTCGCTGCGAGCTGCTTTGTCTTGTTTCCCCATATTTATCCTCAGTGGTCTCGCTTTGGGCGTCGATTATTTGTATTTCTTCGATAATAAAAAACCAGTCTATGCCAGAAAAAGGATGTTAAATGTGCAAAAAAGTATATTAAGTACATGTCACGGAGGAGCTGACACGAAGCACGTCTTACTCCATCAGCGCTCCACAGCGCCCCCCGCTCCTTGCTAACCATTAGCAGGTTAGCCAGCAAAAGCAAGATGACGGAGGAGACGTCTTCGAACAAAAGGAAACTAGGAACAGCCTCAACGCTTCTCGTCTCTGGACATGGCTCCCGAGAAGGGAAAACGGAGGACAAAGATTCCGAAGAAAAACAGCAGGACGGCGAGCCCTCGCTCGCGTCCCTGCCCTAGCGGCTTCGGCTACTCCCTCTCGGCGACAGACACCCACGAGACCTGTTCTGTCTGCCTAGGGATTCTGTACGCAAGAAAAACGTTGGAATCCCCCGACTCCTGCTCCCACTGCTGTCGGATGCCGGCGGTAGTGAGGAAACGTCACGCAGACGCGTTGGCTAAATCCATGGCGAAGGCCGCGGCACTGAAGGCCGCACGCCTCACAGAGCTGCCCGCTCCCGAACCGGAGCTCGAGAACATAGACCTGGAATGCAGCGGTCAAGTCGGGGATGAGAACGTGTCGGACTCCTCGGTCCCCGTCGAGGACTCGACGCCCGAGGTGTCTGACCAAGACGCCGAGTACGGTTGCAGAGGGGAAAGTGTGGATTCCTCCCAGAACCTGACGCAAGTTCTACCGGAACCGGATGTGTCGGTCCCTGCTTTGTTCGACCTATGCCATAGGGCGGCGGATGCCCTGCAGGTTGCATGGCCAGACCCCACGCCTCGCCAACAGGTTACGAGGCTGGCGGGAAACTACTTCTACGCGAAACAGCGGCCGACCATGTCGCAGAAAATGCCCATTTTCCCGGACTTCCTCATGGAGCTCACACGCTCCTGGGCGGAACCCGGAGCTCCCATGACGTTGCCACTATCCCAACTCCTGGATGTCGCTGGAATGAAGGCAGCAGGTCTCGCCAGCGCACCCCAGATAGAGGAGACCCTGGCGGCTCATCTGGCCCCAGCAGCTACTACCCAGAGAGAAACAGCTTGAAAAGTGCTACAAGGCTCAGGGCCTCGCGGCTCGTGCGATGAACGCATCGACCATGATGCAGGCGTACCTGGCAGAAAATCTGCGGGAACTCTAGGTAACGACAAACTAACAAGCCGCAACGGAGGCCATGGAGGAGGCCCGCCGCGCCTCTGACTTCGTACTCCGCATGATGGGGACAATAGCCTTAACACAAGGCAGAGCAATGGCGGAAATGGTTGTCGCCTAGCGCCATCTTTGGTTGACTTTAACGGACCTCCCGGAAAACCAGAGGTCCCCCTTCCTCCAGCACCCGATCAAGCTGATGGGACTCTTCGGGGGAGCCTTGGAACACATCCAGGCCAGGCTGGAACAAAGACGCAAACAGGCGGAAGCCTTCCGCGAGGGGCTGCCGAGGAAAAGCTTTGCACCCCCCAAGGAAGACATGCGTCGCCCTCCACAGAAGAGACCTGCTGGCGACATTGAACCTTTCCAGTATTGGCTGAGGGCCTCTTCAATGACTCCAGGTGGAAAGCAGATTCGGGCCTGATGAGATGGGAAAAATTCATGATTTTACAGGTTTGCCCGCCCACGCGGTACTGGAACCTGACCTTCTGAGCCCAGTCTCCACTTGTAAAACACTACAAGGAGCTGGTGACATGTGTGTGCGCACTAAACATGACTCGCCTACTGTATGTGTAATCAAAACAAACACTGTTTCATGCATATACGAAAATAAAAGTACCAAAGTACAGACTGCCCTGGTTCTTGACTCAAGTCCCACTTTCATAAAACACAAACCAAATGGTCAAACTATGAACCGCAGCAAGATACACGAGCTCTGCCTGAGACAGTCAGATCTCGAGATGTCTTCTGTTGGGCTGACCAGCCTGCTCGAGAGAGCGCGAGAGGGGTCAAAGGCCACCCCTCCCGCACTCAAACATGACGAGCAGCAATTGGACATGCCTTCCAGGCTCATGGCGCACGCGCAGGCCTGGAGGGCGTGTCTACCAAATGAATGGGTCATGACGACGATATGTCATGGGCTCAAGTTGCAGTTCACCAGGAGACCGCCCCCCTTCACAGGGGTACTGCAATCAAATATTAACCCTGCACGCGCACACGTGCTAAGGGAGGAAGTATTGACGATGCTACAGAAGGGAGTGATAAGTTTGGTCCCGAAACGCAAACTACGCTCCGGCCACTACAGCAAGTACTTCCTGGTGCCCAAAAAGGATCATTCCCTGAGACTGATCCTGGATCTCAGGACTCTGAACAAAAGAATAAAAAAGATTAAGTTCAAGATGCTTACACTGTGGCAGGTTCTCCAGTCTGTGAGACCAGGAGACTACGCTTGTACAATGGATTTGAAGGATGCCTATTTCCATATAGGCGTGTGGAGGAAACACAGAAAATTCCTCCGTTTTGCTTTCAAGGGACAGGCTTATGAATTCAAAGCCTTACCCTTCGGTTTGAAGACGGCTCCTCGTACATTTACTAAATGTCTGGACGCAGCCCTGACCCTCCTTAGGAATCAAGGACTCAGGGTTATGAACTACCTGGATGACCTCCTGATTCTGGCCGGAAGCAGAATACAGGCCCAGTCACACTCCTGCAGGGTGATCTCTCACCTGGAGTCTCTCGGTTTTGTCATAAACCTACAAAAGAGTGACCTAACTCCATCACGGGTTACCGTATTTCTGGGAGTACAGGTCGACACCATCCGGTACAGAGCATGGCTCTCAAAGGAACGAGTTTCCTCGATTCGCCATTGCCTGGCAAAATTTAAACTGGATCAGCGGGTCCCCATGAAAATGTGCCAACGCCTTTTAGGCCTCTTGGCGGCAGCCATACTCTGTGTGCCACACGCATTGCTGAAAATGCGGGCCCTACAAGTATGGCTAAACCAACAGACACAACCCGCCCTGCCCGGTAGAGCATGAAAGGTTAGAATAGATTCAGAGTGCCTGAGGGCCCTGGAACCTTGGAGAGACTTGTCTGTTTTCACGGAAGGGGTCCCGCTAGGTAGAGTGTCATCTTGTGTGGTCATCACGACGGACGCCTCAAAAACAGGATGGGGGGCGATCTGCAGAAATCAGAACGCCTGTGGCCTCTGGAATAAACAGGAAGCGAGATTACACATCAACTTCCTGGAATTATTTGTGATTAGATTAGACAAATTTCTTGATGACTATAACATTTTAACTAACAGCCAATATGGTTTTAGATCTAAAAACTCTACTTCTATGGCTCTTATGGAATTGACAGAACAAATTTCCACTGCTGTTGATCAAAAGCAACACTGTGTGGGTTTATTTGTTGATCTAAAGAAAGCTTTTGATACAGTTGATCACACTATTCTCCTCGAGAAGTTAAATAAATATGGTATTAGAGGACAGACCTTGAAATGGGTATCTAGCTATTTGGAGGACAGAAGTCAATTTGTACAGATAGACAATACCAGATCAAAACTCAACAGAATCACATGTGGAGTCCCTCAGGGTTCTATACTGGGACCTAAACTTTTTATTTTGTATATAAATGATTTGGTAAAAGTGTCTGGTATTCTAAGGTGTGTTCTTTTTGCTGATGATACCACCTTCTTTTGTTTTGGTTATGATTTGAAACAAATGTTTGAGTTGTTAAAAGAGGAGATCTCAATATTACAAACTTGGTTTAGTTTAAATAAGTTATCATTAAATTTAGATAAGACTAATTATATGTTATTTAGCAAAAATAAAATAGATAAATTTTCTATCAAAATTGATGGTGTTGAACTAAGTAGAGTGGATAAGGTGAAGTTTTTGGGTGTAATTGTTGATGAGAGATTGTCGTGGAAACAGCATGTAAATTTTGTTAAAACTAAGTTATCTAAATCTATTGGCGTATTGTATAAACTAAAGGACTTGTTAAATGATAGGGCTCTCATTTTGCTATATAACTTAATTTTTGTTCCACATTTAATTTATTGTGTGGAGGTTTGGGGTAAAGCCTGTACAACTATAACAAATTCTATATTTATTTTGCAGAAAAGAGCAGTGAGAATTATTGCTAGAAAGCCTTATCGTCATCCATCAAATGTATTATTTAAACAACTCAAATTATTGAAATTTCATGAATTGGTAGATTACAATATTTTGTTAGTAATGCATAAGGCTCATAAGAATGTGCTACCCACAAATGTTCAAATGTTTTTCATAAAGAGAGAAAGCCGTTACAGTTTAAAAGGAACTGAAATATTTGTTAAACCTAGATATAGGACTAGTTTGAAGGGACGTTTTATTTCGAATAAGGGAGTGGAATTGTGGAATGTTTTGGAAAAAGATGTTAAAGATGTAAACTCTGTGATGAAATTCAAAAAAATTATCAAGGCTAAATTGCTAGCAAAATACTAAAGATTCAAGTAATGCATCCTAATCTATTTGTTGATTATTGAGTGTGAAATGTTACTAAATTGATCTGTTGTTTTTGGTAGTTAATTGTTTGAATTGATTGTTTGTAAATTGTTTGTTTTGTTTGTTTGTTTTTTGGTAAAAAAGGGGCAGACAAAATAAGAAAAATTTCTTCTTTCTGCCACCTTTCATTTTATGTATTTTGATTTTTTTCTCATATTTATGAAATGTTTTTTTTTCCATTATCTTTTATGTTGTTTTTCTTAAATATGTAAAATGAATAAAACTTTAATAAAAAAAATAAAAAAATTGTTGGTCGTATTCCTGTCAGTAAAATACTTTTTTGGCAAAGGTCTGATTGCAGGGCAGCACGTCCTGGTGAAATCAGATAACAGGACCACAGTGTCCTTCATCAACAGGGAGGGAGGGACAAGGTCCCAAGCCCTCCTCGGACTGACGCAGAGGATGCTCACGTGGTGTGCTCCAAGAATCTTGTCACTCAGGGCGACTCATGTTCCCGGTGAACTAAACTATGGAGCGGATGCCCTCTTGAGAGGGCCTCTCTTGGCGTCAGAATGGAAACTGAACCCACGGGTTGTGGAACAGGTCTGGTCACGATTTGGGAGAGCCTCAGTGGACTTGTTCGCTTGCAGAGCTAGCTCACAGTGTGACCTTTACTTCTCTTGAAGGAAACAGATGCACCGTTGGGAACGGATGCTCTGGCCCATGATTGGCCAGCAGGGGTGCTGTACTACGCTTTTCCACCTGTCCCTCTGATCCAGGTGACATTGGAACGTGTACGTCAGGGAGCCCTCTCCCTGATTCTGATAGCCCCCAGGTGGCCGCAGAAACCGTGGTTCCCGGAACTGATCTCAATGTTATCAGGGATACCATGGCAATTGCCTTCACACAGGGACCTGCTGACTCAGGCATGTGGGCAGCTTCTACACCCACATCCGGAGTTGTGGTGGCTTCCAGCCTGGCCTTTGAAGGGAACTGGCTGAGGACCTAAGGCTTTGATTGCTTTTCTCCAAGTCAATCAGCAACAACATACACAAGGGAGTCCCTTGGTGTTTATGTTTGCTTGGGAGATGTTCAATGGAGGGGTTCCCCTCTCCTTTAACAGGTCTCCGACATCAGGATGGGCCCCACCTTGACAGTCCTAGTAAGTTGTCTGTTCAAGGAGCAGATGAGGGACTCGTGCGTGCCCCTTGTATATATGAATTTTTCCCCTGGGGACTTGGAAGGTTACCCTGTGTTCGAACTGGGTTTTCTACCTCCACATTGCCATCTGATTGCCAGTGGCGTAATGGGTCCCTTACTCTTTTCCTCCTGTTTCTCAAGATTTCCAGAGAAAAAAGGAGATGATGGGTAATCACACTACTGGAGCACGCTTATGCTGTCTCTAGTTGGTGTTTCATCTATGTGTCCAGTGGTAACATCAAGCTGATGTTTCTACATAAGGCATTTTTTTCTTCCCGGACTGTGCTCTCGCCATACCTTGAAGAGAGCAACTGGGAGATGCCTGCCATATTAAGGCAGATGTTCTCAAATGCATTTTGCTGAGCATTTCAAGGGCGTGAATGAATTACGTTCCCATAGCATTATGTTGCACCGAGTGACATGACTGATAAGGGAACTGAAAGTTATGCACCA
>JBBPBX010034243.1:10632-32751 GCA_038048925.1 Garcialebias charrua
GCACGTTTGAGTGGGTCCTCGGCTTTATCACAGCTTGAACACGCATGCTGTTGACACGCATGCTGTTGACACGCGTCTTGCCATTGTCATTTATTTTTCCATCCATCTCGGTAGCGCAGACCTGACCACCTCCTGTCATAGAGCACCGTGCTGCGGCGAGACGTTTTCTTGAAGCCATTTTCAGATCAAACCATTTATTCTTGATTTATGATACTGTACAATCCACGGGAGACACAACATGCACTAATATTAATATGAAGTTAACTGTACTGTAGTTTCGAGACATTTTAAAATGCTTTTGTTCAAAAACACATCCGACACTTGCGGGGGGTGGGGGGTAGCGGTGCGCGACAGCGCGACTGAGAGCAGAACTTCAATCTCCGAACGTGTAAAGTTCTTCTTTTTACTTCTCGATTTTGAATGAATGGACACTTCCTGCGCTCTGAGGCAGGAAACGTAGCCTTATATGGTGTTTTGAGGGGTGGGAATTATGTAAATAACCTTCCGCGTGCACGAGCAGGTGAATAGAACAGGTGGGATTCATCATATTTACGTAGCTCATATACACACTTTTCCTGAGGATAGAAGAGTTTGTTGAATCTGACGTGGCATGTTCGTACGAACGCTTCGTACGAACAAAAGTAAGAGAAATTTAGGATAAAAATACGAACTTGTTCTTAATGTTTCACATCTCTACAACAGTTTAAGCTAAATATACTCCTTTTGGATCAATTTCAAAGTTAGTTTGATTTCTGTATTCTAATGACGGGCAAGAAGGTCACCAGTTCAATTCAACTCAATTCAAAAATTATTAATCCCAGAGGGAAATTAAATGTTGTAACTCATCATCCTGGTTTCATTAAAGAGTTGCTGCTGATGGCTGTGGGCAGGAAGGATCTCTTGTAGTGGTCATTCTTACAGCGGATCTGAAGAAGCCTCTGACTGAAGACACTCTGTTGTTGTATGACAGTCTGATGAAGAGGATGCTGAGGGCTGTCTATAATGTTCTTTGTTTGATGAAGAAACCTTATTTTACAGTAATTTCCAAAGATTCTAGAGGAGTCCCGAGAACTGAGCCAGCCTTCTTTATGAGCTTGTTGATCTTTTTTAAGTCTCTTGCTCTGCTGCTGCTACCCCAGCAGATGATGGCAAAAGAGATAACATTATTCTGCCATCTTATAGACTTATAGAAGATATGCAGCATCTTGCTGCAAACACTGAAGGACTTCAGCTTCCTCAAGAAGTACAGTCAGCTCTGTCCCTCCTTGTAGACACTTCACTGTTGCATTTCCAGTCCAGTCTGTTGTCCAGGTGAACCCAAGGTATTTATACTCATCCACCACCTCCACTTCTTCTCCCATGATGGAAATAGGGTTGAACCTGTTCCTGTTTCTCCTGAAATCTACAATCATCTCCTTTGTAATGTTCACATTCAAGTTGAGATGATTGGTTCCACATCATGCCACAAAGTGGTCCACCAGTTCCCTGTATTCAGTTTCTTGTCCATCACTGGTACACCTGACCACTGCAGAGTCATCTGAATTTTTCTGCAGATGACAGGAGTCTGTTTTGTATTGGAAATCTGAGGTGTACAGGGTGAAAAAGAATGGTGAGAGTAAAGTCCCCTGTGGTGCTCCTGAGCTACTGACCACCTGGTTCAAATCCTGGCACAGGACCTTTCTGGGTGGAGTTTTCAAGTTCTCTCTGTGCATGCGTGGGTTTTCTCCAGGTACTCCAGTTTCCTCCCACGGACCAAAAACATGTATGTTAGGCTGATTGTTAACTCTAAATTGTCCCTAGGTGTGAGAGAGAGAGTGAATGGTTGTTTGTCTCATTTGTCTTTATGTGCCCCGGTGATGGACTGGAGACCTGTCCAGGGTGTTCCCCGCTTCTCACACAGCCACTGCTGGATGAGGGCACCAGTGATCCTCATGACACGAAAAGGAAGAGCGGGTAAAAATAATGGATGGACGGATGAATCTTCTAATGGCCCCCCAGTTGATGTTTCATGATCCACAATGGGATCCTGAACCCAACTATATACACCATAAATACATGTAGACCACAAAATGAAGTGGTTTATTAAAAAAAAAATTGTCATGTCACTTAGACCATAAAGTTATCATAAAACAGGCTGTTTGATACAGTTCAGTGAGTTGTAGAATCTCAAGCATGTGTAAAAAAAATAATCAACAGTAAAACAGCAAACAGATTATTCTACGACAAGGCAACTAGAACGTAGCATGACACATTAGCTATGCTTACATGTGCAAAATTATTTGAGCAGATTGAAATGTTTTCCAATTAAATAATTCAAATGTATCATTGACATGGGCACAATCAATTCACAACGGGCGTTTACATGCAGCAGGGTTTTATTCTGAACAGAATTACTATCATGCACAGTGGTGAACTCTCCTTAAAAACAAAAATAAAAACACAGTAGAAGTTCAATTTCCGATTTACTTCCGAGATGAACATAAACGAACCTGAGTGCTCAAAATGAACCTGAAAGTTATGCACCATAACTCATGTTCCCTGAAGGAAGGGAACGAGGTGCAACATAGATGCTATGTGAAATTGCGTTCCGCGCGATTACCTGAAGGAATACAATCACGCCTTTACGGCAAGGGCGTCAGTGTCACGCCAGAGTCCCCTCCCTCTGGGTATTTAAGACGCGGACGCCCATCCTACTTTCTCTAGAATCAGTGGTGGCTGGTGGTGATATTTTTAGGGTGGGCTAATTTACACACACACATACACACACACACACACACACACACACACACGTATAATGTACACATACATGTAATGCTGCAGGTTGGATTCCAACAACAGAGGCATCAATGTGAAATAAAGAAAACCCACTGTAAATTGACATTATGTCCTTTTTCAGCACAAAGACAAGCGTAAAACAACCAACCACCAAGAATACCAAAAGCCAAGCTTAAATAGAACCTTTTTCATCCAACTTACATTGCCCTGCATTAAGGGTTTCAACTGTAAAAGATTATTATTTTCCCAGTCAAACAGCTTTGCATAACTGCATCACACTCCTCCACACTCCTTTTCCCTCGTTTTTCAGGACTTTTTCAGGTTTCACAGGTTTTTTCAAAAACTTCTAATTTATTTTACATCTCAGTGTAGGACTACGGTGACAAACTGTGTCTCCTCCGAACAGTGATGGCATAGTTACATTGAAAAAGTAACTTAGTTAAGTTACTGATAAGTCCTTGGGAAAAGTAACTTAGTTAAGTTACTGATTACTTGATTTGGAAAGTAACTAAGTTAGATTACTAAGTTACTTTATTACCACTTTCGGCCGCTAGGGGTAGCAGTACCACTTTCATTTTTTTGTACTTCATTGTGTTTTATGAGTGTGGACAAAGTCAAACACTAAAGCTGTTTAGAAAAAGTTTATGTTGTTTATTTTCTTAAAGGGACAGAAATGTTTGTGAAACCTTGTTTTCGTACCAGTTTGAAGGAGCGGTGTACAATAATTCAGGGAATAAGATTGTGGAATGGTCTGGAAGAAAATGTTAAAACAGCCAGATCTCTGTATATATTTAAGAGATTGTTAAAAGGGATTTTTTTGAAAGAATATGAAAAACTAGCATAAGAATTTATATGAATCATCATTTGAGTTGATGTAGTCTTTAATTTGATGATGTAGTTAACTTTAATCTTTGGTAACTTATTGTTGTATCTTTGGGTAAAAGGGGCAGAGATTATAAGATTATTCTTCATCTGCTGCCTTTCATTTTATTTTGAATGTATGTTTTTTTATTTTTTTGAGTTGTTACTTGATTTTAATGAAATGAATAAAATTTAAATAAATAAATAAATAAATAAATAAATAAATAAATAAATAAATAAATAAATAAATAAATAAATAAATAAATGAAAAGACTTGATTTCTAAACTTAAAAATATTTAGATCACAGATCAAAAGTTTAAACTGAGAGAATGTATCATTTTAAGGAAAAAATATGTTGTTTCAAAATTTCATAGTGTCAACAAATCCCAAAAAAGTTGGGACAAGTCTATTTTTACCACTGTAAGTGGACCCCTTACCATAGCCTTGGCCCCCCCTCGCCCCCCCCCCAGCAATAAAAGTCTAGCTCCGCCACTGTTCTGTGCAGCCAGCTCCATCCCGCTGCACAGAACACGTCCCACATTGTCCCACGTTCTGTCCACCCGCGCGCGTGTGGGACGGTTCTGTCCATCCGCGCGCGTGCAGAACACCGTCCCACACACCGTCCCACCCGCGCGCGTGTGCGCGTGCACATAGCGAACTACTACTTTAAATCCAGCTGATAATTGACCATTTCGTGAATTTATTAAGGAAAGGTTAAGCTCAGACACATCTTTGCTATAATTTTTAGCAACAAACAATTGTTTTTACCGTGTTTTTGAAGCTAGACAACACTTCCTCCTCGCTCCATCCGTACATTTGTCAGACTGGGTCAGGTGTCTTTTTTTTTTTTTATCTCTCCCCGACCCGATGCATGAGGAAATAAAATTAGTAGTAATTTTAATCTTGCTTGCCATGGTACCACTACCTACACTAAACCACACCCACATAAACTTGGGCTTGAAGCACGTTATTGTACGTCCACCCTATTAACTGGCTTATTTCTGTGGCATTGGGCTGATCCTGGGCTGATCAGAATTAGCCCCAATGAGCCGCAAACTGAGGGGGCGTGGCGAGAGACGCATGTCAATCATTCTGAACCACAGAGACATTGAATTAAAATGGGCTGTGAAAAGTTAGCCCCGCAGAACAACCCCAGATGGTTTAGCACCAGTTTTTGCTGTAATTTTCACTAAATAAGACACATTATTTTTAAATTCTGTTTATTTTTAAGTTGTTATTTATAAATTGTTTATAATTATATAATTATATAATTATATAATGTTTAACCTGTGAATACCAGGTAGGGCTTAGCCCTACTAGCCCACTTATACCAGCCGTCCCTGTCTAGAATGCACTTCACCGAGCTTTCAGCATTGAAAGGGCCAGGTATGTTGCACCTCGTTCCCTTCCTTCAGGGAACATGAGTTATGGTGCATAACTTATATTTCCCTTATCAGTCAGTCACTCGGTGCAACATAGATGCTATGGGAACGTAATTCATTCACGCCCTTGAGATGCTCAGCAAAATGCATGTGAGAACATCTGCCTTAATACGACAGGCATTTCTCAGCCGCTCTCTACAATGTATGTAGAGAGCACAGCCTGAGAAGAAAAACGCCACATGTAGAAACATCAACCTGATGTTACCACTGGACACATAGATGAAACACCAGCCAGAGACAGCACAAGCGTGCTCCGCTAGTGTAATTACCCATTGTCTCCTTTTTCCCTGGAGATTTTGAGAGACAGAAGGAAAAGGGCAAGGGACCCCTTACGCCACTGGCAACCAGATGGCAATGTGGAGGTAAAGAACCCAGTTCAAGCACAGGGTAACCTTCCAGGTCCCCAGGGGAAGAATTTCATATATACAAGGGGCGCACATGAGTCCCTCATCTGCTCCTTGAACAGACAACTTACTAGGACTGTAAAAAAAGGGGGCCCATCCTGATGTTGGAGACCAGTTAGGGAGAGGGGAACCCTTACACTGAACATCTCCCAAATAAACACAAACACCAAGGGACTCCCTTGTGTATGTTGTTGCTGTTTGTTTGTTGTTGTTTTTTTTAGAAAAAAAATGATCCAACCTTAGGCCCTCAGCCAGTTCCCTTTAGTGGCCAGGCTGAAAGCTGCCACAGCTCCGGATGTATGTGCAGAAGCTGCCCACGTGCCTGAGTCAGCAGGTCCCTGTTGGAAGGCAACTGCCATGGTATCCCTGATAACATTGAGATCAATTCCGGGAACCACGGTTTCTGCGGCCACCTGGGGGCTATCAGTATCAGGGAGAGGGTTCCCTGACGTACACGTTCCAGTGTCACCTGGATCAGAGGGACAGGCGGAAATGCATAGTACAGCACCCCTGCTGGTCAATCATTAGCCAGAGCATCCGTTCCCAACGGTGTGTCTGTTTCCTTTAAAGAGAAGTAAAGGTCACACTGTGAGCTAGCTCTGCAAGCGAACAAGTCCACTGAGGCTCTCCCAAATCGTGACCAGACCTGTTCCACGACTCTTGGGTTCAGTCTCCATTCTGACGCCAAGAGAGGCCCTCTCGACAGGGCATATGCTCCATAATTCAATTCACCGGGAACATGAGTCACCCTGAGCGACAATATTCTCGGAGCACACCATGTGAGCAACTTCCGCATCAGGCCGAGGAGGGCTTGGGATCTTGTCCCTCCCTTCCTGTTGATGAAGGACACCGTGGTCCTGTTATCTGATTTCACCAAGACGTGCTGTCCTGCAATCAGACCTCTGCCAAAAAAGTATTTCACTGACAGGAATACGGCAAGTGAACAATTCCAGGAAGTTGATATGTAATCTAGCTTCCTGTTCATTCCAAAGGCCTCGGGCATTCTGATTTCTGCAGACTGCCTCCCATCCTGTTTTTGAGGCGTCCGTCATGATGACCACACGAGATGAAACTCTACCTAGCGGGACCCCTTCCGCGAAAATAGACAAGTCTCTCCAAGGTTCCAGGGCCCTCAGGCACTCTGAATCTATTCTGACCTTTCCTGTTCGACCAGGCAGGGAAGGTTGTGTCTGTTGGTTTAGCCACACTTGCAGGGCCCGCATTTTCAGCAATGCGTGTGGCACACAGGGTATGGCTGCCGCCAAGAGGCCTAAAAGGCGTTGGCACATTTTCAGGGGGACCCGCTGATCCAGTTTAAACTTTGTCAGGCAATGGCAAATCGAGGAAACTCGTTCCTTCGAGAGCCATGCTCTGTACCAGATGGTGTTGACCTGTACTCCTAGAAATACGGTAATCCGCGATGGAGTTAGGTCACTCTTTTGTAGGTTTATGACAAAACCGAGAGACTCCAGGTGAGAAATCACCCTACAGGAGTGTGACTGGGCCTATATTCTGCTTCCGTCCAGAATCAGGAGGTCATCCAGGTAGTTCAAAATCCTGACTCCTTGATTCCGAAGAGGGGTCAGGGCTGCGTCCAGACATTTAGTAAATGTACGCGGGGCAGTATTCAGACCGAAGGGTAAGGCTTTGAATTCATAAGCCTTCCCTTTGAAAGCAAAATGGAGTAATTTTCTGTGCTTCCTCTACACACCCACATGAAAGTAGGCGTCCTTCAAATCCAATGTACATGCGTAGTCTCCTGATCTCACAGACTGGAGGACCTGCCGCAGTGTCAGCATCTTGAACTTGAAAGTATTTATTCTCTTGTACAGAGTCCTGAGATCTAGGATCGCCTCATGGAATGATCCCTTTTGGGCACCAGGAAGTACTTGCTGTAGTGACCGAAGCATAGTTTGCGTTTTGGGACCAAACTTATTACTCCTTTCTGTAGCATTGTCAATACTTCCTCCCTTAGCACGTGTGCGCGTGCAGGGTTAATATTCTATTGCAACACCCCTGTGAAGGGGGTGGTCTCTTGGCAAACTGCAGCTTGAACCCATGACATATTGCCTTCATGACCCATTTGTTTGGTAGACACGCCCTCCAGGCCTGCGCGTGTACCATGAGCATGAAAGTCATGTCTAATCGCTGCTTGTCATGCTTGAGTGCAGGAGGGGTGGCCTTTGACCCCTCTCGCGAGCTCTCGAGCAGGCTGGTCAGCCCGACAGAAGATACCACGAGAACGGACTTTTCCCAGACAGAGCTTGCGCATCTTACTGCGGTTCATATTTTGACCAAGTGGTTTGTGTTTTATAAAAGTGGGACTCGAGTCAAGAACCAGGGTAGTTTGTGCTTTGGTACTTTTATTTTCGTATATGTGACTGGCCACAGCAAAACCAGGAACAAGTCTCCCCTGGGTCATTTTGAGTTATTTACAGAATCTGAAAGTGTGGGTTCTAAGCTATCCAATGATGCCAAACACATGGCACTCAAAAAAAAAAGAAGAAGATATAGCCATTTCAATGTTGGCAATCTGCAAATAAGATTAGGGAGAAAACAAGCCTCAAAGTTTTAGAAGAAAGTCCCCATTCCTGAAGTGTTACCTGGGGGTGTTAACAATTACTGTCCATTTACATTCATTTGCCTTAACCCCAACCCCCAGCACTGACTGTCAACACAGACTCTGCTTAGGAAGGCTTTCAAATCTGCATATTATTGGCTAAAACCAATAACAAGCAGTGGGAAAAGCTCAGAAACCAGCCAAACAAAGACTGCATGTTAATCAGCGGGTGGTTTCCACACCCCCGATATGCAAATCTCGGCCGGCTCGTTTTTACTCTGAAAACAAGCTGAATTCTAACATAAAGTTTATCAGTTTAAACACTTCTAAAGTGTTTTTTAAAGCATGGGGTGGTTTCTTCACAACTTCAACTAGTATATTTGGCAAAAAAAACGATTTTCACTATTTTCTCAGAACTTGAAGCTTTTATTGATTTTTTTCAGTTTGAGTGTGAGAGACTTGTTCCTGCTTTTCCCGTGGCCTGTCACATATGGTAAATGGAGCTTATTTATATAGCACTTTCTAGCCCTCTGTGAGGAGCCCCAAAGCGCTTTACAATACCAACCATCCACCAATTCATACACGCATTCATACACCGGTAGCGGCATGAATATGCCGTATATGAATGAAATAGTGTTTGTTTATATTATACATACAGTAGGCGAGACGTGTTCAGTGCGTACACACATGTCACCAGCTCCTTGTAGTGTTTTACAAGTGAAGACTAGGCTCAAAAGGTCATGGGTGGGCAAATCTGTAAAATCATGAGTTCGTCCGGTTTTATCAGGCCCGAATCTGCTTTCCACGTGGGGTCATCGAGGAGGCCCTCGGCCTGACCGCCTAATGCTGAAAAGGCTCTCCGTCGCCAGCGGGTCTCTTCCGCGGAGGGCGACGCATGGCTTCCTTGGGGGAGGCAAAGCTTTTCCTCAGGAGCCCCTCGCGGAGGGCTTCCGCCTGTTTGCGTCTCTTTTCAGCCTGGCCTGGATGCGTTCCAGGGTTCCCCCGAAGAGTCCCGTCGGCTCGATCGGGTGCTGGAGGAAGGGGGACCTCTGGTTTTCTGGGAGGTCCGTTAAAGTCAACCAAAGATGGTGTTGAGCGACAACCACTTCTGTCATTGCTCTACCTTGCATGATAACTATTGTCCTCATCATGTGGAGCACGAAGTCAGAAGCCCTGAGGGCCTCCTCCATGGCCTCTGTTGCGGCTTGTTAGTTTGTCGTTACCTGGAGTTCCTGCAGCTTTTCTGCCAGGTACGCCTGCATCATGGTCGAAGCGTTCATCGCACGAGCCACGAGGCCCTGAGCCTGGTAGCATTTCTCGAGCTGTTTCTCCGAAAAATTGCAAGCACTGCTGGGCAACGCTGGCTTCGTCCCCGTAGCTGCGGGAGCCAGATGAGCCGCCAGGGTCTCCTCTATCTGGGGTGCGCTGGCGAGACCTGCTGCCTCCATTCTTGCGACATCCAGGAGCTGGGATAGTGGCAGCATCATAGGAGCTCCGGGTTCCGCCCAGGAGCGCGTGAGCTCCATGAGTAAGTCCGGGAAAATGGGCCTTTTCTGCGACGTTGTCGGCTGCTGCTTCGCATAGAAGTAATTTCCCGCCAGCCTCGTAACCTGTTGGCGAGGCGTGGGGTCTGGCCACGCGACCTGTAGAGCGTCCGCCACCCTGTGGCACAAGTCAAACAGAGCAAGGACCGACACGTCCGGTTCCGGTAGAACCTGCGCGTGGTTCTGAGAGGAATCCACACTTTCCCCTCTGCGACCGTACTCGACGTCTTGGTCAGACACTTCGGGGGTCGAGTCCTCGACGGGGACCGAGGAGTCCGACACGTTTTCATCCCCGACCTGACCGCTGCATTCCAGGTCCATGTTCTCGAGCTCCGGTTTGGGAGCGAATAGTTCTGTGTGGCGCGCGGCCTCCAGCGCCGCGGCCTTCTCCGTGGTCTTAAGGCCGAGATACAGTGAAGCAGACTCCGTATACGCGCGTATACGGAGCGGCTGCTTTACTTCAGCTCACGTTCTCCTTGTTGTAATATGAGCAGCTGAGCACGGAGCAAACTCAACTGAGCTCGCTGATTGGTCACTTGCTGACACGCCTACTGAAATGATTGACAGCGTTCAGTCAGCTGAAAGTGAAACCATGAGAATGCAGCATGAGCAGCTCGCTCAGACTTCTGCGGTGTTCTGATACGGTGTTTCTACTATATATGTTATAAAAAGTTCTCTCAGAAATAAAAATAATAACAGGGAGTGCTTTTCCTGCAGCCCACAGCCCACCACAGCCCACCAGGGAATATATAAAACATCGCGCACCCAGGTAGGACCTGAATTCATTCATTTCATTCATCGAGTGAACGGAGGAAGAAGCGGTTACTTGACTTTAGGCAAAAAAACAAAAGAAAAGGCCCGATCAGCGATAAAAAAGAGGAATTTATTTCATTTGTGTAACATACAAAACAGTCCGGCGCCGGGGAAGTTTAGGTCAGACACCGCGCATCGCGTATGCGAATCGCGTATGCGTAGTAAAAAAATACTTTTGCGCGTACTTGCCCTGAGGGGCTACGCGGGGCTACGCATTTGCCACAGCGTACGTACGCTGCGTATTGGCGTATCGTGAGGACGCTCGAGTGTATCTCGCCCTTTAGCCAACGCGTCCGCGTTACGTTTCGGCATGACCGCCGGCATCCGACAGCAGTGGGAGCAGAAGTCGGGGGATTTGAGCGCTTTTCTCACGTGCAGGATCCCTAGGCAGACGGGACAGGCCTCGTGGGTGTCCGTCGCCAAGAGGGAGTATCCGCAGCCGCTGGGGCAGGGGCACGAGCGAGGGCTCGCCGTCCTGCTGGATTTCTTTGGAATCTTTGTCCTCCGTTTTTCCTTCTCGGGAGCCATGTCCGGAGACGAGAAGCGTCGAGGCTGTTCCTAGTTTCCTTTTGTTCGAAGACGTCCTCTCTGTCGTGTCGCTTTCGTTGGCTAGACTGCTAATGGTTAGCAAGGAGAGTTGTGACGCAGTTAGCGCCGTCGAGCGAAGCAGCTACGGAGAGAGAAGAAAACTTTGAGGTAAGTAGAAAAACGCTGGACTAGCTTTCGCCAGCCCAGCAATACGCAGGAAAATTTCTTTGTACGCTCAGTGTAGGGAGCAAGCTCACCTCTGATCGAACAAATTGTGTTGTATAACACAATCATTGCTCCACATTTAATCTATTGTATTGAGGTTTGGGGAAAAGCGTGCAAAACTATTACAAAGCCTGTTTTTATTTTACAAAAGAGAGCTGTAAGAGTAATCACCAGAAAACATTTCAGTCACCCATCAAACACTTTGTTTCTTCAGCTAAACTTATTGAAATTCCAGGAATTGGTAGAATATAGTATTTTATCAGTTATGTATAGGGCTCATAATAACACATTACCTTTAAATATCCAAAGAAATTTTATAAAAAGACAAAGTTATTACAATCTCAAAGGGACAGAGATATTCATCAAAGTCAAAGTCAAAGTCAAAGTCAACTTTATTGTCAGATCTGCAATATGTACAGTGCAGGACATACACAGGACCGAAATTGCGTTTCTCTCAGTCCCTCGGTGCAACAGTAAACATCTAAACATTGAAACACTGAAACATATAATAATAGACATAAGCATAAAATAGTAAAACTAACACTGTCCTGAGTTTTTTGCATAGTGGTATAAGAGTATGAAAATTTACACCAACTCTAAAACTAAAACATTAAACATTTAATGAACATAATATTGTCCTGAGTTTTTGCATACTAGTATAAAAAAAGAGTATAAAAAGTATAACTAAAATAAACTAAAGGTTTCTAGCATTGACATTTGCAAAGTGGCAAAGCAGCGTATGAGTCAATGTACACAGTATATGTATGAGGTAGTAGTTGATGTTGTTGTAGAAAACCACAATTCAGAACAAGCTTAAAGGGATGGTCTACCTCAATTCAGGGAGTTCGATTGTGGAATGCTCTGGAAAATTATGTTAAAAATGCAAAATCAATGTATACATTTAAGAAAAAGCTCAAAAAGGACTTGCTCTAGTGTGTTTGTGTATTACACTTATGTTGTACTTATGATGTAGCTTAGTGCGTTTGTGTATTACAGTTAGAAAAATTAAGTAGAGTTATTCATTTTGTGACGCAGTTTGTGTATTACAGTTAGAAAAAATTAAGTAGAATTATTCATTTTTGTGATGTAGTTTGTGTATTACAGTTAGGAAAATTAAGTAGAATTATTCATTTTGTGAACATCTTGATGTTGTGCCATCTTGTAGTTTGTGTATTACAGTTAGAAAAATTAAGTAGAATTATTCATTTTATGATCTAGTTTGTGTATTACAGTTAGGAAAATTAAGTAGAAAAAAAAATTAAGTGTGATGTAGTTTGTGTATTAGTTAGAAAAATTAAGTAGAATTATTCATTTTGTGATGTAGTTTGTGTATTACAGTTAGAAAAATTAAGTAGAATTATTCATTTTGTGATCTAGTTTGTGTATTACAGTTAGGAAAATTAAGTAGAATTATTCATTTTGTGATGTAGTTTGTGTATTACAGTTAGAAAAATTAAGTAGAATTATTCATTCTGTGATGTAGTTTGAAGGTTATCATTGGTTGAACAAACTGTGAAATAAGGGGCAGATATAATAAGATTTCATCTTCTTTCTGCTCCCTTCATTTTATCCTACTTGTATTCTTGTATCTGATGAAACTGTCTTGTATTGTTCTTTTAAAATGAATGAATAAACATCAAATCAAATCAAATCAAAATCAAAACTATGTGACAACAGAGAAGTCCCACGTAGTTCAGGTTTAAGCGAAGAGAAAGTAGGATGGGCGTCCGCGTCTTAAATACCCAGAGGGAGGGGACTCTGGCGTGACGCTGACGCCCCTGCCGTAAAGGCGTGATTGTATTCCTTCAGGTAATCGCGGGGAGTGCAATTTCCCATAGCATCTATGTTACACCGAGTGACTGACTGATAAGGGAACTGTGACAGGTTTTAATGAGGGTGGAGATGTTACTGCACTCCCTAACTGAGCTACAGGTAATACAGATCACTTTGAGCTTTTTCAAAGTTTCTAGTAGAAATGTGTTTATCGACCAGTTTTACTTACCTGACATGCTAATATTATTAGCATTAGCCAGGCGGAAATGACATAGTTCGCACATGCGCAGTCAGGTCAGTTTTTCATGATCTGGGGGAAAAAAAGTACAGTTTAAATGTTTACTTTGTACATACACAGCATTCAGATTATGAATCGGCATAAACCACCCGTTTTGTTCTAATTACAATTTTTTGAATTGTGCCTAATAAACCAAAATATTCTGAAAGGGGCATTTACATTACGCATTTTTATTCTGAATGGCCGTTTAATCCGATTACTTGTGTCCTGACAAGAACCAGTTTTTGATCAGCAAATCAACACCCAAAATAGGAATGGTTTAAAATGTTTATTTGGAGATAAACAGCTTCTGGTGTAGTTCAGGGACCGGGCCTGGGTCAGATCTGTCAAGACAGGAGTGCTAGTGAACTTGGCATGGATGGGGAGGCGAACGTGGGTACAATGATAATCACTAACCTTCTGTGTTGATGGAGTAACAGGTACTGTTATCATGCTGGTGCCAATGACGTCACTCGTGCAGAGTAACTGCAGCAGCGGAGCAGAAGAAATCGTTTAGGTCCAAAAGGGAAGATCCGGTTCTGAGATCCAAGAGGGGAAGCAGGGGTTCATACACAGTGAGGCAGAGAGCTGAACAGAGCCAAAAAAGAATCCAGACACGTGGTCGAGAGAGGGCACAGAGTCGTTGCCATAAGGCAGAAAGCAGATCAATACAAGAGGAGCAGGAAATGTGAGGAGTCAAAAACAGGCAATGTTCAGAAACAAGGCAGAGGTCAAGACTGGGTATCCTAGATTTATACTACTTTGCAGGTTCAAGAATCTGGCACTGAATGAAGGTGAACAGGGAGCTTAAGTAGGGAGGTGCACAGGTGAACTACCGTAGATGAGGGCTAATTGCAGACTGAGCAGAGGTGGCATGGTGCAGAGAGACAAGAGTTGAGGAAGGTGACAGTTATTACTGGGCTGAATGGGCTGAATAATGAAAACTAAAGACAGAACTGTGGACAGAAGGGCAAGACATGACATGTCCATGCAAACGCTATTGTAACATTTGATAACTCACAGGCCTGGAAAAGGTAGTTCGGCCATATATTTTTGCTATGAAAGTTTAAAGCTATATTTAAAAAATTAAAGATATCTCTTTTGATTATCATGGTTTGGAGGAATAGCTTACATCAGATTCAGATTCAGATTCAGATTCAGTTTATTATCGCCATTGTCAATGAACAGGATTCACAGACTAGGAATTTGCTTCGGCATAACGGTGCATAAAATATAAAAACATAAGACACAAAAAACATAAACCATAAAACATCAATACAATCAATACAATATTCAGTGAACAAAAACTACTAAGAAACAGCGCAATTAGAGTGGTGCAATCAAAATACAGTGATACAGTGATTCCCAATCAAAATACAAAGAACAAATACAAAATACAGCGACCAAGGCAAGTTATGAGGTAACATGGTTATGAGTGTTCAAGAGTCTGACAGCAGAGGGGAAGAAACTGTTTTTATGGCGGGAGGTTCTGGTCCCAATTGACCGAAGCCTCCTGCCTGAGGGGAGTGGTTCGAACAGACCGTATGCAGGGTGAGAAGGGTCAGCTGTGATCCGACCTGCTCGCCTCACAGTCCTGGAGACGTACAGGTCATGGAGAGATGGGAGACTACAGCCGATTACCTTCTCAGCAGAGCGCACAATTTCAACCTTGCTCTCAGCGGAGGCAGTCGCAACCCTTCCCTCTCCTGTCCTTCCCCCCCCTGCTGCTGGCAGCTCCACAGCAAAGCGCCTCGAACGCAAATTAAGATGGATTGGAGGTTTGGGCATTCGATTCTACAAGAAGATTACCACAGAAGAAGGCACAAGGGGAGCCTTTTCAACCTCACAGAGTGACGGAGGATACGCCATGGATTCCGTGGATGTCTGGGTGTGCTCGGGAGGTGACGAACCTTGGAATCTTGGATTATATTGGTTATGATGGCAGCGCTTTCCTTTTGGCATTTGTGGAGCACTGGTCTATCACAAAAGAGGGAGACTTCAGCAGGACTTAATGCCTGGAGCACCCGACGTCTGGTCTGAGCTGTGACCTCGAGAAATCAGCTGTGTGCGAGCTTATTCGGGGGGTGAACAGATCAACCTTGGTTTTAGGACTCTGTTCGCTGTGGTCAACATCAGAATTCAGCTGTTTGAGAGCTTATCCAGAGGGTGAGCTGGTCACCCTTGGACTTAGGACTCGGGTCGCTGTGGTCAACATCTGAGGTCAGAGTCGGATCAGTGGGAGAAAAAAGTCCCGAATTGGATCATATGAACAGAATGGCCCTTACAGACTGAAGGCTGCTGAAATTACAAAGTGTGCCTGATGTAATAATAATATTTGTAATTCTTATCTGGCTCCCTTGGAAACAGCCTTGGAAAAGGCTGGATATCTAATTTCTCCTGAGACGTGGCTACTGTGGAAAAAAGCTGTTGTTGTCTTGTCTGCCCCCCCCCCCGGAGAACTTTTCTATGCGCGTTATCGGAGGCATCCGGAATGTTTCATGGACAAATCCTCCCTGCCTCGGTTTCAACCTGCAACATGTAACTGTCATAAATGTGCTTATGATATGGTTTTTACTGGGTCATGCGGTGTCTTGCAGACAAAATGTGATTCATTTTTTTTAATATCAACGCTGTGACCCCCATGGTTTCTTTCCCTGTTTTCCCACCTTTGACCTTCATCTGGAGACGGATGAGAGAAGGCCGCGCTGAAGAACATGTGAAGACATGTCATGTCATGTCATGTGTTTTGATAAGGCAGCAGCTTTTCACACTCAAACCCTCTCCTGGATGACTGTGATTACATAATCACGCTGTATCTATGAAAATTGGTGCAATGTTAATAATAAATGACTCTTGACTCTTGACTCTTGACTCTTGACAATGCGCTACAGTCTGTGTCTGTCCCTGACAGTGGCCCCTGCGTACCACACTGTGATGGACGCGCTGAGAATGGACTCGATGATGGCCGTGTAGAACTGCACCATCAGCTTGGCCGGCAGCTTGGCCTTCCTCAGCTGTCGCAGGAAGTACATCCTCTGCTGAGCCTTTTTGATGAGGGAGCTGATGGTTGGCTCCCTCATCAAAAAGGTGAAGGTGAAGCTGTCATTTCTAACCCAGGCCTGCGCCAGGCCAGGCCAGGCCAGGCCAGACAAGGCCAGGCCAAAATGATGTACTGGATGGGCGGGCAGGGTTGGTGTCACTTTCAGGCTTTTGACTGTGTCAACAGACATGCACAGCTGACACTCCAATTTGGATCACCAGCCGTGCATGGCCGTTTGACTGCTCGCTGACTGACCGGTTACAAGAGGTAAAAAAAAAAAAGAAAAGTCCAGATGGCTCACTGCCAGCAACCCACCTGCAGCTTAACTGGACTCAGTCGCTGAGTCAGCAGACATGCACGGCCGATGACCCAATTTGGATCAGCAGCAGCACGCATCCGCCGACCATTAATAACTATAACAATATTATGACTATAATATCTGCTGACTCTTGTTAATAAACAAGAAATCTTATATCTTCTGTAGCATGAAGCTGCACTGCTCTAATTATGACCCCTGACCCTTATTCATCTTTCAGACTCACCATGAATCATGTGCCTGAAAGTTACATTTGACTTCCATAATGACTGATGATTTTCCACACATTTCCTGTCCTTGGACACAGAGTCAGCTACATCTACAGGTTATGCTCCACAGGTTGGATGTGATGGGGAGGAGAAATTTACATTTTGGAAAGATCTGGATGAAGAGTTAGAGACTATTCCCAGGGAGGAAAGAGTGGTGATTGGAGCAGACCTGAATGGACATGTTGGTGAAGGAAACAGAGAGGATGGGGAAGTGATGGGTAGGTTTGGTGTCAAGGAAAGAAACCAGGACGTGCAGATGGTGGTGGATTTTGCCAAGAGAATGGAAATGGCTATAGTCAATAGTGCATTAACAGAATACCCGAGTTTTCGACAGATCGAGTGCTTTGACTTCTATCGAGGCTTTTTTGTCCACCTCGAGTACCCGTAGTGACGTCATCACGTCACATTTCACAGCGCGCGAGGTAGCTTTTAGCTTTTAGTAGACGCCACAAAATGGATTCCTTTGTGCGCACGGATGTAAATGGAGCAGGCAGTCTTGTCAAAAAGGTAAAACAGTTTTTAATTTATAAAATGCGCTATTTCCTGTTGATTTTCTGTTCTCTGACCACCGTAGATTGTGACTGGCAGCAGGTGGCGGTGTTGCATTGCAGGCCACATATATAACACGGCAGCTTCCTCTCTCGTTTCACAAACAAAAGCAACATATTAATCTCTCTAGACCTATTAAAAAAACCTATAAACACATTAATCTCTAAAAGTAAACCTAAATTGCACAGCACTTCAGGCTGTGGTGCGGTGTTGCCCCATTTGTTTTTCAGTTTCGGTTTCAGCGCCGCACGGTATACTTTCACTTTTAATATTAATAATAATAACTAATAGTTTTGTTTTTCCTGTGACTTATCTGCAGTATGATAAATGATAGGAGCATAATAAATGCTCCCAATGTTTTGTTGGTCTTTTTTTTCTTTTTGTAAAGACGGTTTTTATGCATTTATATTTATTTATTTATTTTGCATCATAAGACACTGTGACGTCATCGGCTAGTCAATAGATTTGCCAAAAGAGGGAGGAACATAGAGAGGGAGATTGGAGACTGTAAGGTTGTGGCAGTGGAGAGTGTTGCCAGACAGCATCGGATGGTTGTGTGAAGAATGACTGTTGTTGTGAAGAAGAGAAAAAGAGTAAAATCAGACAAATGGTGGAAGCTGAAATCGGAAGAATGTTATAAGAAATTCAGAGAGGAGCATCAAAGGCTCTGGGTGGTGAGAAAGAGCTTCCAAATGACTGGGCTACTATAGGAACAGTAATTAGAGAGACAAGTAGGAAGGTACTTGGTGTGTCATGTGGACAGAGAATGGATGATAGGGAAGCCTGGTGGTGGAATAGTGAAGTGCAGGACACCGTTCAAAGAAAGACGTTAGCCAAGAATAAATATGATAGTGAAAGGACTGAAAAAAGGAGACAGGAATATAAGGAGATGGGACGAAGAGCAAAGAGGGAAGCAGCTACGGCAAAGCAGTGGGCGTACGATGAGCTGTATGGGAAACTGGACACTAAAGAGGGCAAGAAGTACTTGTCAATTGGCAAGACAGAAGGAACAGGCTGAAAAGGATGCACAACCGTTTAGGCTTATTAAAGATATGGATGGTAATGTTCTAGCAAGTGAGGAGAGTGTGATGGGAAGATGGAAGGAGTACTTTTGAGGAGCTACTGAATGAAGAGAATGACAGAGAAAGAAGAGTAGAGGTAATAGAAACTGTGGACCAGTAAGTGGGAAAGATTAGAGAGGGTGAAGTCTGGAAATCTCTGAAAAGACTGAAGAAGTAGGGCCTGATAACATACCCAGTGACGTGCGGTCAGGGGATGCAAGTGAGGCCGTGCCTCCCCTGTCATCATGGAAAAAAATGGAAAAAAAATAATGTAATTATTGTATTTATCCTTTGATTTGTATTATAAACTTATTTTACTTAACACTAAACCAGTTTTAAGTTATTTTTTAATCAAAATCACCAATTTTTTCTTATTTTTCTTTAAATACCGTAACGTGTTTTTTATTTTTTTTGCTGAGTGATCATAAACGTTTGTGAGTCGCTGATCGAGGCATGCCTCGCGGCTCCTCGCAGCTTCTGTAGCAGAGGAGGAGGAGGAGGAGGAGGGGCTATATGCCCACTCAGCAGCACCTGCTCCGCACCGTTGAAGGAGGAAGCGTGACAGATTGGATATTAGCTATAATTTTGCAATGGAGGAGCATCCACAACGCCAAGGTAAAAGAAAACAGAGAAATTTTAAAATATCTGATCAAAGCCACCTGCTTCCTAGCAAAGCAGCAGCTAGCTTTTCGTGGAAATGATGAAAGTGCAGGCTCTGCCAATCGTGGCAACTATGTTGAATTATTGCATGTTTTAGCTGAAAATAATGACAGGCTAGCTAGCAGGTCAGAGAATCTTTATTGTCATTGGCACAACATGTGGTACATGTGATGATGAAACAAGATAATATACACAGATATATATATATATATAATATATATATATATAATATATATATATATATATATACAGGGTCCCAGTTACATCCAACAATAAAATGTAAAAGAAAAACAGTAATAACATCTAAGATATGAACTAAGAAAAACATCAACTAACAAAACACTAATCACTAATATCATAGAAAAAAACACTCCAAACAGCAGCACGAACATGAGTCTGTATGAGCAGATGGGCACGAATGAACACAGCAACATGAAACAGATGAGCAGCAACATGAAACAGATCAGCAGCAACATTATATGTGATATTTGACAGTGATTATTCTGGTTAGATATTCATGAGTCTAACAGCCTCGGGGTAGAAGCTGTTCCTCAGTCTAGTGGTTCTACACTTGATGCTCCTCAAACTCCGTCCTGAGGGGAGTGGGGCAAAGAGTGAGTGTGCTGGGTGAGTGGGGTATTTCATGATGCAGGTGGCCCTCTTCCTGCATCTGGAGGTGTAGATGTCTGTGATAGTGGGGAGACTGACTCCAACATCTTCTGTGCAGCCTCCATGCCACATGTTGATGCTGGAGCACAGGATGCTCTCCACTGCACACCTGTAGAAGGAGGTGAGGACTGAGCTTCTCAGACCAGCTCGTCTCAGCTGTCTGAGGAAGTAGAGTCTCCGATGACCTTTGTTGATCAGGCTGGTGGTGTTGTTGCTCCAGCTGATGTAGTCATTCATTGTGTACTGTGCACCCAAGTAGTTGTAGATGGAGATGACTTCCACCGCAGATCCTCTTATGTTCAGTGGGGTGTGGGTTTGTGTTGTTGTTTGTTGTTAGCTGGACTCACCATTGTTTGTTTGTATGTGTAAAGATTGCTGATATGAAATTTTAAACACAACCCGTTAACTGCTTCCAATCAAATGGCGAATACACTACTCTGTATATATATATCTGTATATATATCATGTATATAAGTCATGTATATATATCTCTGTATATATATCATGTATATAAGATCTGACTGTGATGAAGTCAGTGTGCCTCACCAGCCATGAACCTCACCGCACGTCACTGAACATACCAGTGGAGGTTTGGAAATGTCTTGGAGAGGTGGAAGTGAGGATTTTAACTCCAATATTCAATGGCATGTTTGAGGGTGAGAAAATGCCTGAATAATGGGGAAGAAGTGTGCTGGTGCCCATTTTTAAGAACAAGGGTGATGTACAGAGTTGCAGTAACTACAGGGAAATTAAGTTGATGAGCCACATGATGAAGATCTGGGAAAGAGTTGTGGAAGCTAGACTTAGAGGAGGGGTGACTATCTGTGAGCTTCAGTATGCTTTCATGCCAAGAAAGAGCACCACAGATGCCATATTTGCTTTGAGAATGCGATTGGAGAAGTACAGAGAGGGTCAAAAAGAACCCCATTGTGTCTTTGTGGATTTAGAAAAAAGCACATGACAGAGTGCTGGGGAGGAGGTGTGGTATTGCATGAGAAAATCTGCAGTGGCAGAAAAGTATGTTAGACTGGTACAGGACATGTATGAGGACAGCAGGACAGTGGTGAGATGTGCTGTAGGAGTGACAGATAGCTTCAAGGTGTAGGTGGGATTGCATCAATGATCGGCTCTGATTCCCTTCTTGTTTGCTCTGGTGATGGACTGACTAACAGATGAGGTCAGGCAGGAGTCACCATGGACTATGATGTTTGCAGATATCATTGTGATCTGTGGTGAGAACAGGGAACAGGTGGAAGAGAACTTGAAGAGGTGGAGGTATGCACTTGAAAGAAGAGGAATGAGAGTTAGCCGTAGTAAGAGAGCAGCGGATTCGGATGTTGTCAGTCCATACAATGGACACTATCAACTGTTATCATCCCCATAGTCTATCGGAGAAACTGTCCAACTTACATCCTAACATGTTTGAAAGAACGTTATCAGCGTTATAATCGCTGTTATCAGGGGGCGTGTTTCCGCGAACCTAGAAGTGGTGTGTTTTAGTGTTTTTCAGCTTATGTAACCGTTTCCCTAAACCTAAACTTAACCATAACCCAGATGTCCAACCCTAAACCTAACCAAAGCTCACCATTGTGCCTAAACCTAACCAAGACCCTAAACCTAACCCAAGAAACTGAAATCGAAACCTAACCACATAGCTAAACAGAGCATGTTGTCATCCATTGTAACTGTGATAATGTACGTTTAAACCTGCTAGGATTGTAGAAGAAGGGCATCCTGACCGCTATGAATGGGGATGATAACAGATGATAGCACCCATTTTATGGTTGATAACATCCGAAGATAGCGCCCATTTTATGGTTGATAACATCCGAAGCGGGTGCAGAGAGAGTACATGTGTGTGAATGAGAGGGAGGCTGGTGGAACAGTGAGGCTACAAGGATCAGAGGTCACAAAGATGCAGGACTTCAAGTACTTGGGGTCCACCATCCAGGAAAATGGGGAATGTGGGAAATAATTGAAAAAGAGAGTCTAGACAGGAAGGAGTGGGTGGAGAAAAGTTTCAGTGGTGATTTGCGACAAAAAAGGTGTCAGCAAAGGTCAAAGGAAAAGTTTACAAGACAGTGGTGAGACCAGCTAGGTTTTATGGTCTGGAGACAGTGGCATTGACAAAAAGACAGGAGACAGAACTGGAAGTGACAGAAATGAAGGTGTTCAGGTTCTTCTTAGGAGTGACAAGGATGGCTAAGATTAGGAATGAGATCATCAGAGGTACAGCACAAGTTGAACAACTGGGAGATAAAGTTAGGGAGGCCAGACTGAGATGGTTTGGTCATGTCCAGAGGAGGGACTGTGGGTATATAGGATGTTAGAAATGCAGCTGTCAGGAAATAG
>JBBPBX010034244.1:0-15386 GCA_038048925.1 Garcialebias charrua
ACGGTACGTGCCGGCACATGCAGGTGGCCCATTGCTGTGTTCTACAACATGCTTGACCTATTGTTGTCCGTCACCTGACGGACCGACACAGGTCACATGACATGAGGTCAACTGACAAAACGACACAGGTCACACGACATGAAGTCAACTGACGGACCGACACTGGTCACACGACATGAGGTCAACTGACGGACCGACACAGGTCACACGGCATGAGGTCAACTGACGTACCGACACAGGTCACATGACCTGAGGTCAAGTGACGGACCAACACAGGTCACACGACATGAAGTCAACTGACGGACCGACATAGGTCACACGGCATGAGGTCAACTGACGTACCGACACAGGTCACATGACCTGAGGTCAACTGACGGACCGACATAGGTCACACGACATGAAGTCAACTGATGGACCGACACAGGTCACATGACCTGAGGTCAACTGACGGACCGACACAGGTCACATGACCCGAGGTCAACTGACGGACCGACATAGGTCACATGACCCGAGGTCAACTGACGGACCGACACAGGTCACATGACCTAAGGTCAACTGACGGACCGACATAGGTCACATGACATGAAGTCAACTGATGGACCGACACAGGTCACATGACCTGAGGTCAACTGACGGACCGACACAGGTCACATGACCCGAGGTCAACTGACGGACCGACACAGGTCACATGACCTAAGGTCAACTGACGGACCGACATAGGTCACACGACATGAAGTCAACTGATAGACCGACACAGGTCACATGACCTGAGGTCAACTGACGGACCGACACAGGTCACATGACCCGAGGTCATCTGACGGACCGACATAGGTCACATGACCCGAGGTCAACTGACGGACCGACACAGGTCACATGACCTGAGGTCAACTGACGGACCGACATAGGTCATACGACATGAAGTCAACTGATGGACCGACACAGGTCACATGACCTGAGGTCAACTGACGGACCGACACAGGTCACATGACCCGAGGTCAACTGACGGACCGACACAGGTCACATGACCTGAGGTCAACTGACGGACCGACATAGGTCACACGACATGAAGTCAACTGATGGACCGACACAGGTCACATGACCTGAGGTCAACTGACGGACCAACACAGGTCACATGACCCGAGGTCAACTGACGGACCAACACAGGTCACATGACCCGAGGTCAACTGACGGACTGACACAGGTCACATGACCTGAGGTCAACTGACGGACCGACATAGGTCACACGACATGAAGTCAACTGATGGACCGACATAGGTCACATGACCTGAGGTCAACTGACGGACCGACACAGGTCACATGACCCGAGGTCAACTGACGGACCGACACAGGTCACATGACCTGAGGTCAACTGACGGACCGACATAGGTCACACGACATGAAGTCAACTGATGGACCGACACAGGTCACATGACCTGAGGTCAACTGACGGACCGACACAGGTCACATGACCCGAGGTCAACTGACGGACCGACACAGGTCACATGACCTGAGGTCAACTGACGGACCGACATAGGTCACACGACATGAAGTCAACTGATGGACCGACACAGGTCACATGACCTGAGGTCAACTGACGGACCGACATAGGTCACTTGACCCGAGGTCAACTGACGGACCGACACAGGTCACATGACCTGAGGTCAACTGACGGACCGACATAGGTCACACGACATGAAGTCAACTGATGGACCGACACAGGTCACACGACATGAGGTCAACTGACGGACCGACACAGGTCACATGACCCGAGGTCAACTGACACACCGGTATAATGGACCAGATTGCACATTTATATACGGTGCGGCCCATCGCCGTGTTCTACAACATGCTTGACCTGGCAGCGATAAATGCTTATGTGTTATACAAGGCCTGCACTGGGTCCAAGGATTTTGGACTGAGGGGTAGGGGGTGGGGGGTGTAGGTGTACAATTAATGGGTCTTTAGTAGGGTCATTAGCATTTGAATCGACATTATATAGCCCACTGAAAGGGACCGGGGGATTTAGAAGCAAAGTTCACTTGCGCAAAAAAGCGCAGCCTCAGTCAAAGTAGTGTTAAGACTTTACCATTGACTGCTAAGATTCACAGGTGGCTGTTGGCAAAATATCTCGCAAACCACAGAACAGATTTGAACAAAGCTCTCAGAAAGTAAGTACTGGATGTACGTGTACAACTGATTAGTCTTTGGAGGTAAAGCAATACAAAATGGCCACTACAGCCAATAGGCATTAGCCAACACAAACATGGCTATATTATAACTTTATAGATATTGTGTTGAACTTAGTAAAGTAGTAGCAGAGGGTCACCCCCACCCACACTCTGAGTGCCTACAGATCTAGCAAGAAATCCTCACATTTTAACATTTGACTAAAATAGACCGACTTACTTTAACACTAATTTGACTAAGGCTGCGCTTTTTTGCGCAAGGGAACTTGGCTTCCAAATCCCCCGGTCCCTTTCAGTGGGCTATATAATGTCGATTCACATGCTAATGACCCTGCTAATGACCCATTAATTCTACACCTACACCCCCCCACCCCCTACCCCTCAGTCCAAAATCCTTGGACCCAGTGCAAGCCTTGTATAACACATAAGCATTTATCGCTGCCAGGTCAAGCATGTTGTAGAACACGGCAATGGGCCGCACCGTATATAAATGTGCAATCTGGTCCATTATACCGGTATGTCAGTTGACCTCAGGTCATGTGACCTGTGTTGGTCCGTCAGTTTACCTCAGGTCATGTGACCTGAGTTGGTCCGTCAGTTGACTTCATGTCGTGTGACCTGTGTTGTTTTGTCAGTTGACCTCAGGTCATGTGACCAGTGTTGGTCCGTCACTTGACCTCAGGTCATGTGACCTGTGTCGGTCCGTCAGTTGACCTCAGGTCATATGACCTATGTCGGTCCATCAGTTGACCTCAGGTCATGTGACCAGTGTTGGTCCGTCACTTGACCTCAGGTCATGTGACCTGTGTCGGTCCGTCAGTTGACCTCAGGTCATGTGACCTATGTCGGTCCATCAGTTGACCTCAGGTCATGTGACCAGTGTCGGTCCGTCAGTTGACTTCATGTCGTGTGACCTGTGTCATTTTGTCAGTTGACCTCAGGTCATGTGACCTGTGTTGGTCCGTCACTTGACTTCAGGTCATGTGACCTGTGTCGGTCCGTCAGTTGACCTCATGTCATGTGACCTGTCTGTCAGTTGACTTAATGTCGTGTGACCTATGTTGGTCTGTCACTTGACCTCAGGTCATGTGACCTGTGTTGGTCCGTTAGTTGACCTCATGTCATGTGACCTGTGTCGGTCCGTCAGTTGACCTTAGGTCATGTGACCTGTGTCGATCCATCAGTTGATCTCAGGTCATGTGACCTGTGTCGGTCCGTCAGTTGACCTCATGTCGTGTGACGAGTGTCGGTCCGTCAGTTGACTTCATGTCATGTGACCTGTGTCATTTTGTCAGTTGACCTCAGGTCATGTGACCAATGTTGGTCCGTCACTTGACTTCAGGTCATGTGACCTGTGTCGGTCCATCAGTTGACCTCATGTCATGTGACCTGTCTGTCAGTTGACTTCATGTCGTGTGACCTGTGTTGGTCCGTCACTTGACCTCAGGTCATGTGACCGGTGTTGGTCCGTTAGTTGACCTCACGACATGTGACCTGTGTTGGTCCGTCAGTTGACCTCATGCCATGTGACCTATGTCGGTACGTCAATTGACCTCATGTTGTGTGACCTATGTCGTTTTGTCAGTTGACCTCAGGTCATGTGATCTGTGTTGGTCTGTCAGTTGACTTCATGTCATGTGACCTGTGTCGGTCCGTCAGTAGACCTCAGGTCATGTGACCTGTGTCGTTGTGTCAGTTGACCTTAGGTCATGTGACCTGTGTTGGTACGTCAGTTGACCTCATGCTGTGTGACCAGTGTCGTTGTGTCAGTTGACCTCAGGTCATGTGACCTGTGTCGGTCTGTCAGTTGACTTCATCTCATGTGACCTGTGTCGTTTTGTCAGTTGACCTCAGGTCATGTGACCTGTGTTGGTCCGTCACTTTACCTCAGGTCATGTGACCTATGTCGGTCCATCAGTTGACCTCATGCCATGTGACCTATGTCGGTACGTCAATTGACATCAAGTTGTGTGACCTGTGTCGTTTTGTCAGTTGACCTCAGGTCATGTGACCTGTGTTGGTCCGTCAGTTGACTTCATGTCATGTGACCTGTGTCGTGTCAGTTGACCTCAGGTCATGTGACCTGTGTTGGTCCATCACATGACCTCAGGTCATGTGACCTGTGTCGGTCCGTCACTTGACTTCAGGTCATGTGACCTGTGTCGGTCCGTCAGTTGACCTCATGTCATGTGACCTGTCTGTCAGTTGACTTCATGTCGTGTGACCTGTGTTGGTCCGTCACTTGACCTCAGGTCATGTGACCTGTGTTGGTCCGTTAGTTGACCTCAGGTCATGTGACCTATGTCGGTCCGTCAGTTGACTTCATGTCATGTGACCTGTGTCGGTCCGTCAGGTGACGGACAACAATAGGTCAAGCATGTTGTAGAACACAGCAATGGGCCACCTGCATGTGTCAGAACGCACCGTATATACATGTGCCAAGGACAAGGAGAGAGACAGTACTTGTAAGCAAAATAATTTATTTGACAGAACATCAGGGTTATAGGATAATCAGCACAGCAGAATAAGACAATTGTATGCATAAACTTGTTCTGGAGCAGACAAAGCTTTCCGTTCAGTGGATGTCCCAAAATGTTCAACTGTGAGATAACTTCAGGGTCTGTTATGTGTGAATTGGTCAGGGCCTCTCTAAGGGGGGAAGTGCAACTTACTTACCTGGTGGAAACATTGGAATGCAGTCTGGTGTGGTGGGGGTGTCTGAGTTGTGAGCACGCATATTTATAACAAAAGGCAGTTAATGGCCTACTAATGGTTGAAGAGAAGGAGGGGGTTTGTCCTCAGGATCTTGAAAATTCAGTCATCCTAGTGTTAAAGCTCCAACATGAAAGGTGACGCATGGATTCTTTCAAGCAACGCTAAGCCTTTAATAACTAAAGAAACTGCATTTTCTGTGAAACTGCAGTGTGAATGTTTATTGCTAAATGGTTAACTTAAGTTGAATTTAGGCATTAGCAAAAAAAAAAAACAGGAAAATAAAAGTAGAAAACAGAAGAAAAATGGCAGAAATGTCTAACAAAAGCTGAATAGAGGGGAAATGTACCGGTAGTAAAAATGAACAGAACAAAATAAAATAGGCAGAAAGATTTTGAATAAATGACAAAAAAATGTGAAATTAGCCAAAAAAGAAACAGAAATGAGCATCAAAAAGCTAAACTTAGGAAAAAGTAGCTGAAAAAGCATAAAAAATGAATTTACCAGTGAAGCTGAAATGAGTGTAAAAAGTTGAAATCAGCAGAAATACGCAGAATCAGCAAAATGGCTGAAAAAGCTGAAATGAGCACAAAAAGCTGAAAAGGATTCAAGGTTCTTTATTTGTCGTACATGCCACATGTGGTACATGTGTTGGAACGAAAATGTGGACACAGGGTCCCAGTTACATCCAACAAAAGTATAAAATGTAAAAGAAAAACAATAATAAGATCTAACATATGAACTAAGAAAAAAAATGTTAACAAAAAATACAATAAGCACTAGTACCATTAAAAACAATATGCCAAACAGCAGCACGAACACGAGTCTGTGTGAGCAGATGAGTACGAATGAGGAGTTGAAGCAAGCTGAAATGAGCACAAATAAGCTGAAAGAAGCTGAACCAGAAGCTGAAATGATCAGTAAAAGGTTTCAAACAGCACAAAGGCTCTGAAGGACGTGGAGAGCTCAGTTCATTTGTAATGGGAATGTGTGGCCGAAAAAGCTAAATATATATAAAAAAAATTGTACAAATACTAAATGTCATAGCAGGAATGTCCAGAATGAGCTGAACATTTTGACATATGAAATGTTGACAGGCATAAAATTGTGGAAGAAGAAAAAAACAACAACCCGGAACTCAATACAGTAGTGGGAATGATTCAGAAGCATTTAACATATCAGTTAAAAGAAGAGAATGACGTTTGGGCTTTTCAAGCTGTCTGGACCAGAACTCGCGTGTGTTTATTTATAACGACAGCTAGCCTTGACCAGATGAAAAAAGAAAGAAAACAATTCTCACTGAATTACTAGTTTGACTGCACCCTGGATCTTTCCACAATGACATCATCGCACAAACCACCAGTAAAAAAAACTCACCCACGGAGGAGAAAAGCAGCTCCTCAGCAGGGACGAGAAATCCCCTCCATCTTATAAAAACATCTCACTTTAATTTCTGTCCCTCGCAGACGGCTTACGCTATGCATGAGCTCAAGGATAAAGGTGTGTTTTCTCCATCAGGTCTGTCAGGTGGATCTGTGCTCGTGTAATCCTTAGGGTCTACTTTCTGCTGCCTTCCACAGCGGTTTGGACAGGCCCGGTTACTGGCCTGTCCAAACCTAGTGGCTCCTTTTTTATTCACATCTCCTCTTCTGAGGTCGAGCAGCAAGGCCAGGAGGTGCTCCGAGTGATTAATCGCCTCCTTCGTTTTCTGCTCACCAGACCATCATCTGGTTAATTAGTGGTAATTGATGATGTCTGCCCAAATGAAGAACTGTAGGCATGTGGGCTTCCGGTGCTGGGGAGAGACAAACTTGTGAAACTTTAGCTTAGCAAACAAAAAAGAAAGCAAACGTACTTTCTCCACAGCTCTTTTAAATTTCCACTCTGTTTCCCGTCATTGCATTGTGCTGGCTGCAGGTTGGTTGGAATGTTGACTTTGGAAAAGATTGCTCAGAGAAACTGGCCAACCCTCAGTACACACTCTGAAGCTCTGTCTGCCTGGACTGACAGAGACGCCACTCAGTTCTGAACTTTCATTTGCAATTTGCTCAAGTGTGCACAACTTGTGTAAGGGCACATGTGAGTCAGACTCAAAAACTGAAGCCAGCGCCTTGTGGGAACAACTGGAGGCAGAAACTCGCGGTCGCGGATCGTCTCAGTGAAAATCTGACACGAAAATGAAACAGAGAAATGGAATTACATTAGTCTGTGAATGCTGTGACATTCCTCCTTTAGGCATGATCTGCTAGCAGTTGTTGGAGCAATTTTGAATGAGAAACACACAAGTTAGTTTCTGTCATTTCATATGTGCAGCATTTAAAAGTGAAATGTTGACCATATGGATTAGAAATACAGGTAGTCCTCGGGTTACGACGGTCTCAAGTTACGACGTTTCGTGGTTACGACGCATCTCCCATTTACTATAAAAAGCTTTATTTCGAGTTATGCAGTTTTACAACGTCGTAACGCAGCGGCGGAAGAATACAGTATTGAACTGTACGCGGTGCAGGAATACGGCGGATGGACCGGTTTTACGTTGTAAACGTAGCGGCGGAGGAATACACTGCACTGTACTGTGAATGTGGTTTTACGTCGTAAATGGAATGCGGAATACGGCGGATGGACCGGTTTTACATCGTAAACATAGTGGCGGAGGAATACACTGCACTGTACTGTGAACGCTGTTTTACGTCGTAAACGGAATGCGGAATACGGCGGATGGACTGGTTTTACGTCGTAAATGTAAAGCAGCGGTGGAAAATATTGTACTTTACGTGGTGCAGCGGTGGAAAATATTGTACTGTACACGGTGCGGCGGCGGAAAATATTGTACTGTACGCGGTGCAGCGGCGGAGGAATACTGTACTGTACTGTGAACGCGGTTTTACGTCGTAAACAGAAAACGGAATACAGGTATGGCGGATGGACCGAGGAGAACGGCGTCAACAGCATCCTAGTAGGCCATTAACTCTTTTTGCCCTTCATTATGGCTCCCAAACGTATGTGTTTTTTGATAATTATGTAGGGTACTGTGTTAGGATAGGCTAAGTGCTTGGTAATACAGTACTGTACATGTATATGGTGCAGTATGTACGTATATTCCGACTTACGTCGAAAATCGGTTTACGACACCGCGTAGGAACGGATCTACGTCGTAAGTCGAGGACTACCTGTATTTTTATTCTGGTCATTGTATGTTTCTACCCCCACCTATGGTCACCAACTTAATAATAATAATAATAATTTGTCACATTTTGTCATCTGTGTATGTTTCCCATACTTCACAGACGAAATTGGTCTTCTGCCTTTAACCCAACCACCACCAGGTGGTGCAGCGAGCCAGCCGTAGTCAGCGCTAGGGTAGTAATTGAAAGAACGAGATTGCAGATACAGACAGTCAAAAATATGTTTTTGTAGGGTGGTGGGACTCCCATTGGAGATGGAGAGAAACGTATCCAGGAGAGACTTGGAGTAGAGCCGCTGCTCCTCTACATTAAGAAGAGCCAGTTGATCTGAAACTATCAACATTCATCTCTCCTGGATCCTTTATGTCAACCGTAGTAGAAAATGTCATCAAGAAACTTGACCATTGCAGATGTTTCTAACCACTACTTATCCAATATACATGTCATTGTTGGTTTTTTTTGTCTGCTTGTTTTGTATATAATGTATATAGAAATCTGTCATATCCTGTTGGTTTTGAACTGTCAACATCTGTTTACTGTGATTGTAGTTTTCTTTATTTTCTTTTTGATAAGTGCAAATGCCTATTGCCAATGTGACGTGTGCTGCTGACCACTTGACCAGGTCACCCTTGTAAAAGAGATCTCGATCTCAATGGGCTCTACCTGGTTAAATAAAGGTGATTGATTGATTGATTGATTGAGTTGAGGTGGTTCAGGCTTCTGGTTGTGATTCTCCCTGGATGCCTCCCTAGTGAGGTTTTCAAAAGTCAAAAGTCAAAGTCAACTTTATTGTCAAAACTGCAATATGTACAGGACATACATAGGATTGAAATTGCATTTCTCTCAGTCCCTCGGTGCAACAGTAACCATTTAAACACTAAAACACTGAAACATTTAATAAACATAAGCATAAAATGAAATAATAAAAGTAAAAGTGTAATACTGTCCTGAGTTTTTGCATAGTAGTTTTTGCATAGTAGTAGTATGAAAGTATGAAAAAGTTACACCAACACTAAAACACTAAACATTTAATAAACATAAGCATAAAATGAAATAATAAAAAGTGTAATACTGTCCTGAGTTTTTTGCATAGTAGTATAAAAGTATAAAAAGTATATCTATAAAATAAAATGAAAGTTCTGGCATTGACATTTGTAATAGAGTGACAAAGCAGCATATGAAGTTTATGTACACAGTATATGTATGAGGTAGTTGATATTGGTATAGAGGTAAAGTGGCATATGCAATAAGGCTAGTAAAAAAAAATATATATATCAGCAGTAGTGTAGATATAAAAAGTAGTGTGAATGTAAACAGTAGTAATAAATGTAAACAGTAGTAATAAATGTAAACTTGGCATGACCAACTGGGAGGAGACACTGGGGATGACTCAGGACACACTGGAGAGTAAATATTTTGGCTTGCCTGGTAAGGCTTTGGAGTCATCCTAGAAGATGTTTGGGGCCTCCCTGTTCAAGTTGCTATACCCATGATCTGACTCTGATGAGCAGAAAATAATACATATTGTTATTCTAGTAGTAAAAACCAAAGTCCTTCTCCATGGCCTCTCCAAATTCTTCCTGTTTTGTGCCCACCACCACCTAAGTCACAGTCCATCTGGCCACTCTGTACCCATCAGCTGCATCAGGAGTCCTCTGGGACAGCCAAGTCATGAAGGCCTTCCTCTTCAGCTTGATGGCCTCCATCACCACTGGTATCCACCAGCTGGTCCTTTGGTTGCTGCTGCGACAGGCACCAATGACCTTCAGTCCACATCTCCAGGAAGCCTCAATCTGAACATGACCCATTTGGATCCCATGTCCCCAACCTCCCTCGGGACATTTGAAAACCTCTCCCAGAGGTGTGAGTTGAAGGTTGCATGGACTGAGGTCTCCTCTCAACATTCCCAGTATACATTTGGGTTTATCAGATATGTCTGGCAACTTCCCCCACCACCAGATCCAACGCATCACCAGATGGTGATCAGTTGACAGTTCTGCCCCTCTCTACACCCTAGTATCCAAGACATAGGGCCGCAGGTCCGACAACATGATTACAACATTTATTGTTGACCTATGGCTTAAGGTGGCCTAGCTAGGTACATGCCTAAAGTAGGTTCTGGCAAACCTTTCAGCAACTCATAAAAGGAAAGTGGGTCCTTTTCCAGGCTGTGTTTGGTTTGGGTGGGTGACTGCTGACCTGGTCTTAGGTTAAGTGACGGAATGAGCTCTTTGAGGATCTTCTAAATTCACCTGCCATGTATAATTTGAGGAGACAGAATCTGAGGACTCGAGAGAAGATGAGTCCATTACCATGGCAGAGGTCACTGTGGTTGTCAAAAATCTCCTTGGCAGGGCGTAAGGGGTGGATGAAATTGGTCCTGAGATGCTGAAGTCTTTGGATGTTGTGGGGCTGTCATGACTGACATGTCTATTCATTGTCACATGGAAGACTGGGACAACTCTTGTGGAATGGCAGACCTGGGTGGTGGTTCACATTTTTATAAAGCGTGTGTTCCAGCTATCATGGGATCACACTTCTTGCCCTCCTCGGGAAAGTTTACTCCAGTGTGTTGGAAGGGAGGCTCCAACCAATTGTCAGACCTCAGATTCAGGAGGCAAAGTGTGACCTCCATCCTGGTCTAGGAATAGTGGGCCAGATCTTCACCCTTTCAGAGTTGCTAAGGGGGTCATGGGAGTTTGCCTCTCCAGTCTACCTGTGTTTTGTGGACCTGGAAAAGGCTTATGACCGTGTTCCTCGAATAATTCTGTGTGGGGTGCTGGGGGAGTATACGTTGCCTGGGTTGCTTTCAAGGGCAATCTGGTCCCTGTACAACCAAAGCAGAAGCTGCAAACGTATTCTTGGCACACAGTCAAGCTCATTCTAAGTGTGGGCTGGACTCCATCAGGGCTGTTTGTTGTCTCCAGTCCTGTTTGTGGTATTCATAAGCCGTTTTCGCACTGCACGGCCCTCCTCGGCTCTCCCCGGCTCCACCCTGCTTCTAACCCGGGTTCGGCATGTTCGCATTCTCCTTTTCCGCCCGGGGTCCACCCTCGTTTTGGAACCATCTCCACCGTGGTTCTTATCGGGCCGGCCCCACAGACCCAGTTTGACGTCATGTACTGCTCACATTTGATTTGTTGTTTGCAGCAGGGGCGGGACTCATTCAAACAACAACCTCAGCGCAAGCTGATTTCATTAATATTTACCGTATTTTCCGGTGTATAGGTCGCACCTTTTTATGGTTTTTTCAAGGCCTGCGACCTATACTCAGGTGCGACCTATATATGGCTTGTTATCACTTTCGGTGAAACAAATTTTTAAATCCAGCTCATTTCACAATTACGTTCATTTATTAAGGAAAAGTTCAGCTCAGACATATATTTGCTATAATTTTTATCAAACAAATAATTGTTTTTAAGTGTTAATCTTCTTAAAAGCCTTGCTGTGCGCTCCTGTGGCAGACATTTGCAGCAGAGCTAAACGTAGGTGCGACCTATACACCAGTGCGACCTATCTAGGGATTTTTCCAATCTATTGGTGATAATTGGACAATGCGACCTATACACAGGTGCGACCTATACACCAGAAAATACTGTAACTACAGAAACCCCTAAAATAATTGTTAGCTGAATTAGTGTTTCTGAGTTAAATTTTTGTTAATGACTGATTACAATTCAGCTTATGTTAGGATGTAAATAATTGTGTTAACCAAACAAACTCCTTTTTATTTACTCCAATAAAAAAAAAGTAAAATAACTTTGTACCAGGTGGGAAGCGAACCCGCTTCCTCGGGTCAAGATAAAAGAGTGTAAGAGCAGTGACGATCTCTCTGAGCTACAGCAGCGGACTGGATTTTTAGGTGTCCACTTTACCTATATAGCAATCACTCCTCTTAACATTCTAGCTGCACGTAGAAGTTAGAGATTATTAGTTATATTTTAAAACCCTGGCTGCGCGCAAGAGTTAGACAATATTAGTTATATTTTAATGACATTCAGGTCGCGCGGAAAGGCGGAAATGGGTGCGCGCTTCGTGTTATTTACGTTCTAACATAAGCTGATACATAAGCTGATTTGTAATCAGTTATTAACAAAAATTAAACTCAGAAAAACTAATATATATATTCAGCTAACAATATTTTTTTAGGGGTGTCCTCTCTTAAAACACTGTAAGCGCGCACACAAGAACACTCCACCCACGTCAAGTGAACACCCCACCCACTTCAAGAGAACACCCCACCCACTTCAAGGCTTGCTCTCCGGACAGTGCGTAATGAACGGAGGCGGGCCAGGGCTGGCTCTGGGCCAACCAGGGACGAGCTGGACTGGGGAGGGCCGGTCAATGCGAAAACGGCTACAGACAGGATCTCAAGATGCAGTCGGGAAGAGGAGGGTGTCTGGTTTGGGAACATCAGGGTCTCATTTTTGCTTTATGTGGATGACATGGACCCAGAAAACGCTGGAGGGATTGTGTATTTTCTCTGACCTGGGAATGCCTCAGGGTCCCCCAGGATGAGCTAGGAAGAGTTGATGGGGAGAGGGATGTCTGGGTTTCTTTCCTGGACCTGTTGCCTCTGCAACCCAACTACGGATAAGTGGTAGAAGATAAAAATGAAGAGATAGTAGTGAAAACAGAAGAGATCAGATGATTAAAATATGGCTAAAATTGAACCAAATGCTGTGTAATCCTTAACAGTTAAAAATAAAGTTTTGACTACAAAGTGAGTAACAAAAATGTTATAAAATGTAAAAAAATATTTTAATGCTTTTTTGATATTTTATTAATTAAACTTATGTGGCTTACTTATTAAAGTGTAACTCACCCCAAAATTAACTTTTTTTAGCTGATAAACTCCCTAGAATGTGTTTAAAAGTTTTATAGCACTATGTATGTTTTAATTTTCATATATTTGTGCGTATTTGTTTAAATTGGCAATATTTGGTCTAAAAACGTGTTTACGGTAATCCTATGGGTTGAACTGGTGAACTACACCTTAATTTTCTGATTGGTCTACGATTCGCACTGTGACGTGTTTTCGCACTCTGTCGTCACGAAAGTGGTTCAAGCAGAGATAATCCCTTGCAGAGATGGGAGGTCCTCGCTGCAGTTTTTTTTTTTTTTTGTCAAAGTCAAAGTCAACTTTATTGTCAGATCTGCAATATGTACTGTACAGGACATACACAGGACCGAAATTGCGTTTCTCTCAGTCCCTCGGTGCAACAGTAAACATCTAAACATTGAAACACTGAAACATATAATAATAGACATAAGCATAAAATAGTAAAACTAACACTGTCCTGAGTTTTTGCATAGTGGTATAAGAGTATGAAAATTTACACCAACTCTAAAACTAAAACATTAAACATTTAATGAACATAATACTGTCCTGAGTTTTTGCATACTAGTATAAAAAAAGAGTATAAAAAGTATAACTAAAATAAACTAAAGGTTTCTAGCATTGACATTTGCAAAGTGGCAAAGCAGCGTATGAGTTAATGTACACAGTATATGTATGAGGTAGTAGTTGATGTTGTTATAGAGGCAAAAAGTGGCATATGCAGTAAGGCACATTGGGCATCCCTAAATAAGACCGTTCAGAGCACACTGTATATGTATCAGCAGTGGTGTAGATATTAGAGTAGTGTAAATGTAAACAGTAGTAATTAAATGTAAGCAGTAGTAATAAAAGTAAACAGTATTAATAAATGTAAACAGAGAATGTAAACAGTATTATGATTATAGGCAGTGATGTAATACAAACATTAGTGCAAGTATGAGAAGTAGTGCAAACTGTATGAGCACATGACCGAGAGTTTAGTGAATAACCCGTTTGATGACACAGAGTCCAGTGTTAAAATCTTTGTGTTGTGTGGTAATGTGTGAGAAAGTTTTAGTGTTAAGGCAGTTCAAATGGGAGGGGGGGCAGAGCAGGCAGAGTGTTTAGCATCCTGACTGCCTGATGAACAGAGCTGTCTCTCAGTCTGCTGGTTCGAGCCTGGAGACTCCTCAGTCTCCTCCCTGATGGCAGCAGTCTGAAGCAGCTGTGTAGTGGGTGTGTGGGATCACCTGCCATGCAGTGGGCTTTCCGAGTGAGGCGTTTGCTGTGTAAGTCCTGCAGTGAGGGCAAGGAGGTGCCCACGATCTTCTCAGCTGCTCTCACAATGCGCTGGAGGCTCTTGCGGCAGGATGCAGTACATGCACCAAACCACACAGTGATGCAGCTGGTCAGGACACTTTCTATGGCACCTCTGTAGAAGGTGCTCATGATGGGGGTTGAAGCTCCAGCCCTTTTCAGCTTGCGGAGAAAGTAGAGACGCTGGTGAGCCTTCTTTGCCAGTGCTGCAGTGTTCCTGCTCCAGGACAGGTCCTTTGAGACGTGCACTCCCAGGAACTTGGTGCTGTCTACTCTCTCCACTGCGGTGCTGTTGATGGTCAGAGGGGCATGTTGGGCATCCTTCTTCCTGAAGTCCACAACAATCTCCTTTGTCTTCTCCACGTTGAGAGTGAGATTGTTGTGTCCGCACCACAAGGCCAGGCGGCTCACCTCGTTCCTGTAGTCCGTCTCATCGTTGTTGCTGATGAGACCCACCACTGTTGTGTCGTCCGCAAACTTGATGAAGTGGTTGGAGCTGTACGATGGTGTGCAGTCGTGTGTTAGCAGGGTGAATAGAAGGGGGCTCAGCACACATCCTTGTGGGGCCCCTGTGTTCAATGTGATGGTGCTAGATGTGTTACTCCCGACCCGCACTGTCTGTGGTCTCCCGGTCAGGAAGTCTAGCAGCCAGTTACACATTGAGGTGTTCAGCCCCAGACTGTCCAGTTTAAGGATGAGCTGTTGGGGGATGATGGTGTTGAATGCCGAGCTGAAGTCGATGAACAGCATTCTAACATAGGAGTCCTTCGTGTCCAGATGTGTGAGAGCTGTGTGGAGGGCAGAGGAGATGGCATCGTCGGTTGAGCGATTAGGTCGGTATGCAAATTGGAAGGGATCCAGGGAGGCAGGGAGGACAGATGTGATGCTTTTCATGACTAGCCGTTCAAAGCACTTCATCAGGATGGGGGTGAGTGCTACTGGGCGATAGTCATTGAGGCATGCGGGCGTTGCCTTCTTTGGGACAGGGATGATGGTGGTGGCTTTGAAACAGGTGGGGACGATGGCCTGGCTCAGTGAGATGTTAAAGATGTCCGTGAAGACCGCTGCGAGTTCCCCTGCACAGTCCTTCAGCACACGACCAGGTATGTTGTCAGGACCAGAGGCCTTCCGGGCGTTAATCTTGATAGAAATGATCGCCTTACGCTG